>JPET01000004.1:1268575-1388212 GCA_000732205.1 Verticillium tricorpus MUCL 9792
AGCTCAGAGGCTCCCGCTTGGTATCGGCAATCCTGGGCTTCGCGAACGGGTGAATCGTCTGAGACGAACGACGGGCTCACCAGTGGCCCCTGACCCCAAAGCCTGAACCGCCGAGGGCCGGGCCGGCGCCGGGGCGGCGAAGTGCGAGTGCTTGGCGATGATGTCGACGGGAGTGAGGCCCGTGTCGTGCAGCTCGGGGGGCCGGGAGGTGTCGGGCAGCTCGGCGATGGCCGTGTTGTCTAGCTCGACGTGGTGAGCGTGCTGAGTGGCGGGGGCGGCGACGACGAAAGGCAGCGGCGGGGAGCGGGCGGCCTCGGCCATGTCGGGGTTGGACTTGGTCTCCTCTGTGGTGACGGTGGGGTCCTTGGCCACGCTCTGCTGGCCGCGCATCCAGGAGAGGATGCGCATGCCGTTTTCGTCGGTGCTCGCCTCGCTGTAGTTGCCCCTGCGAAGGATGCGGCGCTTGCGCCAGAGACAAAAGGCGACGAGGAGGGCAGTGACGAAGACGAGACTGAGGACCACGCCGAGGACGGGGGCGACCCATTTGGGGGTTCCGCCTCCGCCGCCGCCGTCATCGTCGTCATCATTGTCACCGTTGCCATCCTCGGGAATGGTGGGTCGGGATGAGCTCGTGGTGACCGGATAGGGGAACCACTGCTCAATCTTGTCCGTATCGTACTTTGTGTCGAAAACGTCGGCGAGGTCGTCATCAGCCCAGCCAGAAGCAGCGGGGGTGGTGGCTGTCGCCGAGCCCGTGGGATCACCTCCGATGACAGGCAGAAGTGCGCGTGGCACGGTGTAGTCGGAATATTCTCGTGGATCATACGAGTCCATCCACTCAGCACTGCTCATGTTGTACACTTGGATAATGCTATCGTTCCTCAGACATGCCGGGGTGCGGCCGGTCAGCTGGGTGGTGCCACCGATGATCATCATCTGGTCGGGATACGGCTTGAAGCACTTGTGGCCGACGCGGGCAAAATTGTGCCCCGTTCGGGCAAAGTCCAACCGCATCTCCGTGACCCGGGTCCAAGTGAAAGAGGGCAGCGATAGGACCCAGACCTCGTCGCTGAAGTCCTCGCGGGGATCAACGCCGGGATAGCCGCCATAGTAATAGATGTTGTGGCTAGACGAGTCCTGGGCGGATGCGAGCACGGCACACCCTCGTGTGCTGGCAGTCGGTGCGCCCTCGGTGGGCTGCTTGTACCACTTGTCGTTGGCGATGTCGTAGATGTCGATAACTCGCATAAACTCGTCGCTCTCTTCTTTCTGATGCACGTGTTAGTTTTGAACTCCTGTGGTTTTGATACAAGACTTACACTCTGCGCCGGGTTCTCCGACCTCCGCGAGGTTGTCACCCAGTCAGGGTACGTCACGCCGCCAATGACCACCAGAATGCCCTGTTCGCCCACGGGGACCCAGACGACCTCGGGGTTTGCTCGTCCCTGGATGTTATCGGGCAGGGAAGAGTTGGTCCACACCGGCTTCAGCTGTTCCTTCATATCCAGCGTGACCAGCGTATGTGACACGTTTGCCGCATTCTCTGAGATGTTGCTGCTCCTCTGGTAGATTGGGCCCCAGGCCGGGCCTCGCATGCCGCCAAAGTACCACGCCTTGTTCTCCGACGGTGCGCTGGCGGCACCGCCGTCAGACACGTACCGTGACACGCCTTCGTCGAGTTCATTCACGATGAAGTTAGGCTTGAAGCTGCCACGGTCTGGCCCATACTGGTAGCGCTGGTACGTCAACACCTCGTCCGCGTCGGGCTCCTTGTGGGCATCCGTCTTCTTCACGAGGCCGCCAAACAGCGTCAACTGCGCATCGTTGCTGAGCAAGGCGCCGTCGAAATAGTTGGGCGCGTCCCCGTTGGCGTTGTAGCCGAGGCCGCCGCGCGCCTTGGGTAAGGGCTGGAGCAGCGATGTGAGGTTGTCAGACGTGCTGAAGGGCTGGCTAAAGTTCAGGGTAAACATGAGGCCCATGGGGTTATCTGGAAGCGTCAGAAAAGATCAGGATGCATGCTGGGAAACGCTGAGAGACCAACTGGCGGAGTCAAGGGGGCCATATTCGCCGTTGGCCAGGCCTTGTGACCAGTACATCAAGCCTCCATCGAGGTAGACGGTGTCTCTAATGACAGCAGCTAGAGGACCAAGTCAGTGTGGTGCCGAACGAAGTCTTCATCGCGGACGGGCCTCACCTCTCGGCTGGCCCCATGCGCATAAAGATGCGTTGACCTGATTTTCTGTCCAGCCCTCGAATTGGGCAGAGACCAGACCGGCCCAGGCGGAGAGGAGAATAGCAACATGTGAGCGAGCCATCTGGGAGGCAAATTGACGAGGAACACCTTTGGTGAGACGGGAAGAACGAGACGAACGCCGCGTCTTGAGTGCGAGTCGACGACGACCTTGCCCTCAGCGATTTCCGGGGAGAACACGCAAGCGTACTAAACTAGAGGGACGGTCAGAGCAGACTCTCTCGGTGCGCAAGCCATGGTAACCACAGCCGGCGGTGCTCGGGAAGCAAAGGACATGGGAGGAGGCAGGTACCCAAGCGCCGTCCCTTTGTCCCCGCCTCATGAATGAACTCGGGCAAACACTCACGGTGGGGGGAGACAGCCAACCCCGCGAAGCTCTTCACACCCACTGGAGGACGAGGCCCAATAGAGGAACGGGTGGCAATGGGTGGGTGCAATCCAGAACACAACACGTGCCAGCGATCGACACTGGGCAATCCTAGTTTATCTGGTGTGCAGGACTGGAAGGACCTCCGCCGATAGCCTTGCGGCCGGGAGGGAGATGTTGATGGGCGGGGAGGGGGGCTGGAGGGGGAGAAGGGCGCGACGGTACGGCCGGCGGATGGAGCCGGGGCGACCTAGATCAGATAGTACTTGTACCGTGGATGGGAAACAGACGAGCATGGTACGGGTGGTAAGACGTCCTGAGTCCATCCGGTGGTGGGATGGTCAAAGTCCAGTCTGATTGGGTCCATGAGCTAGACACGGCAGCGCCGAGGGATGGTACAACGGAACGCCGGTATGGGGAGATGCCTCTGGCGGGCCAGACTGGTGGTTCTTCTTGGCCCATGGTTCCATTAGGCAGGACGTGGTGCATGAGAGACGACCAACTGCAGGTTCGTAGCATGCATGGAACATGGATACGTGGGATCGGGTCGGAGTGGGTGGTGGGCGGGCAGGCAGGTGAGCTTAGGCGAGAGGCACAGCCGGACGGTGAGGACGAGGGTGAGATTGCGGACCGAATGGGATTAGTGCTGATCTTGATTAATTCTTGACATTTCGCCCCGTCAGACGGCTGTCATCAGCGGGCCGGTTTTGTGCGACGATTCATCAGTATAGAAAGAGATCATGCTCAGCCACTTGCTGGGCCAGTTGAGCTGACATTCGCCCTGATGTGGCCAACGTGGTAGTGGTCTCTCTACGCTGGTGGTCGATTTCGCAGACCTTTGCGATCAGGAGGAGAGGCCTCAGGATGCGGTTTGCATAGCTGCTGGCCGAGCTTACCAGCATGATGTTGTGATGAAAGGGCAGATGGTCATGAATGCGCCTCGAAAACCCGGCTAGTGTTGTTGGAACGGTATTGCCAGGTATTGCCACTGGCAAAAGAGGCCTCCTCGAGATATTCTTGAGATCCCGTGGCAAAGCTGGCTCTCGATGTTAGTTCGTTCGGCGGCCTGGTAACGCATCCATCAGGTGGCTCGGTGTGGCTCGCATGGCACTGCGAAGCCGAACGACTTGCCGGATAACCTCGAGACAATTCTTTGTCTGGCCTGACCGGATGGGCAAACGGATGGGCCATGTCGCAGGGCGATGTCGGGCCGGAAAATGGCGTACTAAGCCGGAATCAGTAACATGCAGGGATGGGTAAGGCCAGTTCCTGGTGCCAACAACGACATGGGCACCTCTTTTTGAACCGGCGAGGCTCGAGTCGGCCATCTGATCCCTTGTCGTCCTGCGAAATACCATCTCCACTGGTCCCGGGGCACGTGTTTCCATGTCAATCCGCATCGAGTTTCTTCAGCGCAAGGTCCGGCGGGCCTGAGTAAGGCAGTCAGTCTGTGGCCCGAGGCTCGCCACGAGAAACAGTCTGCTTGCACGACCGACAGTGCGTCCCGCGGCTCGGTAACGGTTGTGGCAGTTCCCGCCGTTGCCTTGCATGGCTGGGAGGTCCAGAGGTGGTGTGTTGGCAGTGGCGGAGGCAAGGGAGGCCAACTGCAAGAGGGTCAATAAGATGCAGCGAGGTGCGCTCCGACTGGCACCAGCACGGCGCGGCGCGACCTCGACGGGTGCTTCTGGCTGCAGGCTGCAGGCTGCATGTAACTCGAGGCAGGGGAGCTCGAGCTCTGCTAGCTGTGCCCTTCGATGGGGGTGCTGCTGGCCAGGAGAGGGGAAGCCGATCCGCCCATGTCGTGGAGCGGCGATCGATGGCTGGTGGTGTGGCGAGTGGGCAGGTGGCCTGCAGGCCCGTCCGAGGCGAGGTAGATGGCAGGAGATGCCGTTTCTTCCATCGTCGATTGGGATAAGGCTCCGGCCGTTGGCCCGTCCCCAGAGTCAGGCGTGTCCAAACGGGAGGCTGCGATGATTGCGCCTTCGCATCACGGACCTGGGCTTCCTGGGCCAGGTCAGATCCGGGAAATGAATTTGGCAGACTCGGGCCCGGCGGTAGCCAGATCAAGGCGTTGATCGCCCGAACGAAGAGGACCGTTGGTGATTCAGCGATGGAGGAACCCAGACGACAAGGTAGGCAGGCAGCAGGTGCTGGATGGTGGAGGTCAGTGAGGTGAGGTGGGCGAGGTGGGCGAGGTGAGCCGGGGAGGGTTAAGCAGGCTACGCCAAACCAGGACTAGCGCTCTCTTGGGATGACAGGGCTCCACACGGGCCGCAGCCCTGGGAACCCTGGCGAATGATGAGCTCCGTCCAATCATTTTGGGTGTGGTTGGGGGCCGCCCCGCCCGGCCGAGGGATTTTCCAGGCCTAGGCTTGTACCAAAGTACCCTCTTTTCCTTTTTCCACCCGCCCACCGCCTCCACTTCGATTCCCATTCCCCGCTTGCCCGCCTTTCGTCTCCTCCGCCACCACTAACGGCATCTTTGTTCGACGACATGCCCATGCCCCCCCTCGACTCAGCATCCAACCTCCGGCACTACGTCTTCCCGTGTGTAGCTCCATTGTCAGGCTGTCGGCACTCCGTCTCTCTCGCGTCGTTTTTCGGTTTCGATTCTGCGCAACCAGCGGCGGCCGTCGTTCTGCCATTGTGTGTTCTGGTCACATCTGGGGTATCACGGAGCTCGTATACAAGTACTCGTGTGCAGTCCAGCGAACGAGAGGACGCTCGACACCACCATCTTTCCAGAAAGTTGCGCCTCAACAGCTAGCTGCCTCTTCTGGACGATCCGCGGCACACACATGGCGGGCCACGTCCGACGACACACCACCCAGCCAGGGACAGTACCTGATCAGCCCTGATCAGCCCCTTCAAGCCCCGATCAAAGCCGACCAGTCGGTCCATGTACTGCCGACGCCTTCTCTCTCCAGTGACTCGAGTTGGCCTTTCGCGATACGAGAATTTTGCTGCCGCTTTTATTTTTATATTCCCCGTGAGCACCATCACGTCACGTTGGACCTCGCTCGCCAGACCTGCCATGTCTGTCTCGCAAGTTGGGCCTACAAGCCGGCCACTCCCCACCTCCCCCTCACGTACAAACAAGCACGGCAGAAATCAACCTGGACAACAGCCGACGGTTGTTGGGTTGCAGGCGCTTCGCATGCCAAGCGTCTGCCCGCACGACCAGGGGGGGTCCGTCAAGTGAAGTATTACTGTCGATCATCCGCCATTTCCATCAGACAGGCACAACAGCACAAGTGCCTGCCTGCCAGACCGCACAGCACATCGCCAGCTAGCATGCATTACTGGTTCTTCTCCTTCTCCTCCTTCTCTTCTTGTCCCGCCGCCGCCTCTCCTCTCCCGTCTACATCTCTTGAACGCTAGCACGAGCGATGACTGGGCCACGTTTGTTGGCACTGCCCCCGCGACGCCCGACCACGCATGTGCCACCCAAGTGTGAATTATACATCTCAGCCCTAACCATGGACATTGATCCCCGACGCCCCAAAGGTTGACACGACGGGTTGCAACTTTGCTATTGGGCGCTGCTCGTCAACAAGCTCTGCGCCAGACCGGGTTTCCCTCGCAACGGCCCTTTCATAGCACGGTACGGATACAGGGTATGGGTCAGTCATACAGTGTATCCGCAACCGGGGCGTGTTCATCGTCATTGTACGGACGACAAGGGTGTGCAGCCTAGCCTGCCCTTGCTGACCCGCGTGTACAATCCTCCTCTTAACGATTGTGGTCTTTTTCCCGGGGTTGTTCTCGTGGAACGGCCTCTCTTCTGTGTCTTGACCAAGTGGTCTCGTCCCAATTTCCCTGAGCAACGCGATGTAGGTGGCGGACTCTTCGCTCCCCCATGTCCTATCTTGGCCAGTCTGTGGGGATGGGCCGCCGCGTCAACGCACTCGCACATGGAATCCTGCTAGATGAAATGAGATCTCGAATCCATGGGGTCTTCTGGCCTGCGTATACCCACCCTCTTCTAGTCTCTCCTCTCCCGAAGAGGGGGGGCCGCCTGCGGGACAGCACGCCCAGTGGCTTGCCTTGGATTTGCTCGGCGGCGAAAGCTCACCCTTGTCAAGCTTGTTCCTTCGACCGAACCAAGTCATGGGCATTGAACTAGGATTTCCATAAGGCTACTTTCGCCGTCAACCCATAAGCCCTTGCTCGACCCATAGCTCCAAGACCATGCCCATGACCATCCATGCAGGCTTATTCGCACGCAGCACACCACACCTCCCAGGTACCTACATACATACATACATATGCTGCCCCCAGGTACCATTCTGCCCCCATCCCCCCTCCCGTTCCTCTTCTGCCCCCAACCCGCGCGCGACTGGCCCTCTCGAAGCTCAGCTCAGCTTCCCTCACTCCCTCCACACGCTCGTTAGCTGGCGATCGTCCTGTGTCCGGATCTAGCATCCTTTGCTGTGACTCGACTATCTTGTGGAAGCAACGCGGCTCGCCCGTTCAGCTCGGCTCAAAATGGTGTCGACAAGGCAGGTGTTGGCATTGGGGTCCTTGGCCAGTCTCGTCCTGGCCGCGGAGCTGTCGCCCAACTGCGAGGAATGCGCAGCCAGCTGCGAGCTGCCGACGGTGACCGAGACGGTTTATGGCTGCTGCCCAGCTCCGTAAGTGAAGATGATGGCCCGAAGCCGACTTTGCGGCAGAGCGTCAGCTAACGAACCTGCAGCTCCACGGCCACCGTGACAGTCACAGAGACCGTTGTTGGTTGCTGCCAGCCGCCAGAACCGTAAGTCTTGCGTCAATGGGTTCGGCAACACAAGGGGATCTCGTGGGCTAACCACTCGCAGCTCGACGATCAACGTCATTTCCACCGTGTACGTGACGGACATCGTCAGCGACATCTACACCCAGGTCGTGCCAACCACCGAGTGGGAGACGCAGGTTGAGACGGAGACCATCTCATGCCGTGACCGTGACTGAGGCAGTGTGAGTACAAGCGGCGCGTGGCTGCGCGAGCACGTTCCAACCAGCATTTACACAGATTCTGACTCTCACGGCAGGTGCACTGGGCCCCCTCAGTCTGAGTATCCGCCCATTGAGAGCTATCCTGTCGAGCCATACCCCACGGAATACCCTTCGGCCCCTACGTATGGCGAGCCTCCGGTGCCCACGTACGGCGTGAGGCGCATCAGGGCACCACCCCCAGAGCTGCCCGACTGTGTGTACTACACGACGACTGTGTGGGAAACCACGACGCAGGAGAGCACACGGACGATCCACATCTCGGACATCTCGACCCTGACCGTCCATCAGCCGACGACATACTATGAGACGGAGATTGTCGTTTCCGGATCCATCTCGACCTATGTTTCGACGTACACCTACATCAGCGTGGTGCCCACGACAGTTGTGTCTGACCGGACGGAGTATGTCACTGAGACATACATCACCGTCTCGACATTCACGGAAGAAGTGGATGTGACGGACTATCAGACGATCACCAACACGGCCACAGCCACTGAGACGGAGGTCATTACGCTTCCAGGCGAGGTCACGACAATCGCAGGCGAGGTCACCACCTTGCCTGGCGAAGTGACAACCATTCCCGGCGAGGTGACCACGCTCCCAGGCGAAGTGACAACGCTGCCAGGCGAGACGATCACGACGACGATCACCGAGACGGGCCCAGAAACGACAGTCACGGTCACCGAAGAGGGCGAAGTCATCATTTCGGTGGTTCCTGGCCCCACGTCCGTAGTCACGTCGGTCGTGGTTCTTCCTCCCGTCACGGTCACTGGCCGTCCTCCTGTGACGCCGTGCCCGGCGCCGACCAACATCCCAGGTGTCAATCCCGAGATCCCCTTCGACCCCCGTTCCAACCGCACCTGGGGCTGCGATCCCGGCTACGTCTGCAACCCGCCCAAGCCTGACGGCTGCAACCTGTGGGCCGATTCTCCCGCCGATGACTACGTCTGCAAGCCCAAGTACTGCATTCCCTCCCCACACTTTGCCGTCGCCAACTGGCCCGAGGGTGAGACGAGCTACTACCCGCCGAGCGAAGGCTACTTCAACCTCAACCCCAACGCCTTCGGCCTGCCCTACTCCATCTTCGACTACGAGACCATCATCAAGAAGTGGAAGCACAAGACGTGGACCATCACCACAGGCAACTGGGCGTCGGCCACGGACCTGTCGGTCTACCCGCCGCGCTCGCCCACCACGTCTCCGGCGCCGCCCCCGGCTTACGAGACGTATGCGTATGGGCATGACAAGCGGGAGTCGACTCCTGACGTCAAGCGCCAGAACGACGACGACGACGGCGACGAGGATGACGGTACCACTGCCCCCGCAATCTGCTTCGATGACTGTAACAACTGTTACGTCGAGGCCCAGGCCGTCGGCAAGTCACCCGCCCTCTGCGCCATCGACTCGCAATTCCGCGCCGACTACCTGACCTGTACCAGCTGCATTGACGCCAACGCCGTCGACGGCCTGCTGACGCGTCGCCTCTACGTCACGCCCAAGTTCGGTCAGTACATCAATTACTGCGAGAGTCAGGATCCGGACGAAGTGACCACCTCGTCGGTCGTGTCTCTGCCGCCGCAGCAGTCGGCTGTGACTTCAAGCAGCGGCTCTGGTGATGATGTCTCGACCACCTCGGCAGTGCCTGTCGAGTCGAACACATCGGCGCAGCCCATCTCGTCGCCCTCGATCTCCGAGGAGGCTTCCGCCACGAGCGAGCCCGAGACGGTGAGTTCGACGGTTGTCACGACTGCGAGCGAGCCCGAGACGTCGGAAGAGCCGACAGCATCGGATACGGCGTCTGTCGGAGAACCCCAGACGACGAGCTCAGCAGAGGCCAGCGAGGGTGCGCAGTCGGAGGCTTCCTCCGCCGGCAGCGCCACTGGCACTGTTTCTTCCGGTGCCGCCGGCGCGTCCGAGTCGGGCGAGTCGAGTGCCGCCGAGGAGTCAGGTGCCTCGCAGACCAGCGAGGAGTCCAGCGCCTCGCAGACCAGTGAGGAGTCCGGCGCCTCGCAGACCGAGGAAGCCTCGCCGTCTTCGTCTGGCGGAGGCGACGAGGACGAAGAGACGGACGGCGACGGCCAGCCCAGCGCTGGAGAGTCGGGCGCCGTGGGGCCCAGCTCAGGTGCCTCGGGCGACGAGTCTACCGTGCCCAGCACGGCCTCGGGCCCTGTCACGGTGCCGACCGACACCGACGGTGCGCCGATCGTCGTGCCGACCGCAGCGGCAGGGCGTGTAGGCGGCAGCGCGTTTGCCATTGCTGCGCCGCTGGTGGTGATGATGCTTGTCTGATCGATGCGCTTCCTTTCTGCCACCCCGAATACCCCTTATCTTTCAGCATGATGCTTCACGACCCTCATTAGTAATGACGACCTCTGCAGCGATACGACCACTGATTCATGACACTCTTTTGACACGACGGACGAACGGACGGATGGACGGGGCATTTTGCATGGTTTGAAGTGGAACGCGTGATACCCTTACACTCTTTTGATACATAATGAATCCGATGGCACGTTGATGGAAGGCTTTAAGCTTGGATGGCCAGAGGCTCTGGGCTCTGGTCTTTTGGTTGGGAATACACTGGGAAAGATTGGCTTTGGATTCTTGGACATGGTTAATACTGAGGATAGATTCGAAGGCCTGCGCCGTGCGGCGGGGCTTTATTTGGACGCCTGATTTAATGGAACGATGTTTTGTGTCGAGTGTTTGATGTATCAATCCGAGTCCATGTGTTGTTGTTCGTGAGAGTCTCGTTCATGAGCGTCTCGTACAGTGCACCGTCGCAGCACGAACAATCCATACACTTCGCCAGCAACCGACTCTAGCACATACGACCATACCTATTGGAAAACTCGGGATCCCGTCCGCTCTCCCATTGATAAACTAATAAGGGCCGGATCAGTAGTTGGGTGGGTGACCACCAGCGAATACCCGGTGTTGTATGTTTTTGAGATGTCATTTTTGGCCACAGCTTGGTGGAGTCCAAAATACCTGGCGAGGCACACATGATGTGGCGGCTCACAGTATGCGCTCTCCAGCCTCAAAATAAATACACAGCTCCAGCATTGTCTTTCTGAGAGTCCGAGCTCATGAGCTCTGGCAGAGAAGAAGCCTGGCTGGCCCGTCCGTCTCCTCGGTACATCGCCGCATCTGGGAGGATACCTACAGCCAAGCCCCCCCCTTCTCACAGTTAAACCGAACATCTCGAGGAAACAAAGCAAATGTGAAGGAGGCATATTTGCGACTGCTCCTATTCCGGATCCGTCGCCGTCGATCGTGGAACGCCCGCTCGACCGTCTGCCACAAAGGCGGCGAACAAAGCATCATGCCCCCGGGCAGCACACAAAGGAACACATTCCTTGCCTACGCCTTTGTGACGGGCGAAGGCCGCCTCGACAGCCGCAGCAAAGGGATGGAGGCAGTGGGCGTGGTCGCCAGGCTTCTTATTAGGAGCCTTGCACTGATCTTGCTCTCGGTCGGTCTTCTGCGAAAGGTTGCCTGTTTGCAAACCCGCTAACTGCCCCGGACCACAACGACATCGACACAGCACCAGCAAGTTTACATCAGCACGTGCAGCAAGAGACACAATTCCACGAGAGAACTCGTTCCCATCATGTCAGGACGCGACAACCAGCCTCATGCCGGGTCCGGCGATCCACCGCCCGCAGGCACAGCGCAGCAATCAGCCCCGATCAACCCAGAGACGATCCCGGGCAACCCCTCCGGCGAAGACCCTCCCCACCGCACCACAGGCGAACAACGCCGGACCGGCCAAGGCACATCGAGCTCGAGTGCGGGTGCGAGCAACACCAACCCCGGAAACGTCGCCGGCCCGCCGTCCGGGCTGCCGGGGCCGCGCGAATACCCGCCCTGCGACGGCTGCCTCGCGCGCAACCGCAGCTGCTCCCAGTTCCGGCCGTGCGCCAGGTGCCACACCGAGGGCGAAGCCGTGCGCCGATCGCCGGCCACCCACGCGGGCGGGGCAACCTCGGCAGGCAAAAGGCCGGCGGGCAGCGCCAGCGCTTGCGTACGCGGACGAACGACGGCCGCCCCGGATCAGAGGAGTGCGGCTGCCCGCGCTCCAGGGGCCCTGCGCGACCTGCGCGACCGCGGGCCCCGACGCGACCGCCGCCTGCGATGCCGACCACCGGCTTCGCATAGAGTGCACGCCGTGCGCGGACCTGCGCGCCGTCCGCGAGCCAGACCACGAGTGCGCCGTCACTGGCGCCACGTACCAGCCCAAGCGCAGCCGATGGACGCGCCACCTGTACGACAACATGCCGCAGGTGGTGCACTGGGCGTGCGAGGAGTGCCTGCGCGGGTCGGGCCGGGCGTGCGACGTCGACCCGCGCGTCATGGCCGGCTGCAGCGAGTGCGCGGTGCGCGGGCTCGCGTGCCGCTTCGTGCCGGACAAGCGGGAGCCGGAGACGGTGCGCACCATTGGCCGGCGGCCGGTCCAGGGCGAGTACGAGAGGCACCCCGGCCCGGCGTGGTGGCGGCGGCGCTGCGGGCGCTGCGCGGCCCTGGGGTTGAACTGCGGATGGCTGAGCGATTACCGCAACATCGGGCTCAAGTGCTCCAACTGCATCAACGAGCAGAGGGAGAAGCGCAAGAAGGAACCCGAGGCTGTCGTGCCGTGCTACGATGCCGAGAACGGGTACACGCTGTGTGACCAGGAGTTGGGCGACCGGCGCGATGACGGATCAGTTGTTCTGCCGGCCAAGCTGAAGAACCGAAGGCCGAAATGCACCTCGTGCCGTCTGGGCGGGGCGAGGCTCCGGTGCCGTGAGTATGAGGGAATGAACCATCTGGCCTGCGCGCGGTGCGTCGCCTGGGGCCTGCCGTGCTTCGATAAGAGCGTGGAGCACTCGCGGCCGTCAGGCGACCCGGGACACTCGGGCATCTTCCCCGGGCACAAGCCGTACGGAGACCTGCAGCAGATGGGCTGGGGCACGGGCAACAAGTCGCTGATGGAGTATCACGTCTGCAAGCCGTGCCAGGCTGGTGACCACAATTGCGACAGACAGCGGCCCTGCGACAAGTGCTTGCAGCACGACACGGTCAACGATTGCACGGGCATCGCAACAGTGAAGCATCTTCCGGCGGGTCTCATCAAACGGGACGTCTTCATGAATGCGGGCGTCCAGCCGCTGAATGTGCAATATCCGCCGTCCTTTTATATGGCCCTGGGTTTCGGGCCGTACGGGGTGGACGATGTCCGGACGGGGCCGGCGCCGGGCATCGGCGTCCCGGGGCCGCAGTGGGGCATGTGGCAGGTCCGGGTCCCGGACCCGGATAACCCCAACTCCGGCGAGAACAGCCTGTTGGAAAACCGGAAACTGGTCCGGCGCAAGTGCCGCGCTCCACTCTATCAGCGACCAGCTGACTTGACGCCGCCAGCAACTCGCAGTCAGACCCCTCGCAACAATCCGGCGTCCCGAGGAAACAAAGACAAATCCGCCGTCGAGCTTGAGATCGGCCCCCAGGGATACCCCATCACCCCCGGGCCAGACCCCGAGCATCAGGGGGACGACAACGTTATTATGCACGATGCGCAGCTGGACTTTGACAACGACCTCGTCAACAACGACTATGCCGACATGTTGAACAACGACTTTCCGGCCTTCGAGCCCCCGCCGCTCCAAACGGACGAGGATCTCGACGATGCCGCCATCACGGCAGAGCTCAACTCGCTCTTCGACCCGTCGTCTCGCTTCCTCAAGGGGCTTCTTGGTCCGAACGCCCTTCCCCCCGTCGATGATCCCCTCGATCCCCTCTGGCTCGTCCCGCCCCCCGAGCGGGTGCTCCTGACCCTCCAGTTCCAGGACCCCGATGCCGTGTCCCGCCACCCCTGGGCGCCGGCCGACAACCCCTTTGCGCGCAACGACCGCGCCAAGCACCTGCTGACCCTCTGGCAGCGGCCGTCGGCCAGCAACCTGCTCGCGGCCATCCCCGATGAGCCTGACGTGCTGGCCCCCGACGTCAACAACCCGGCCCCGCCCTGCGCCGAGCCTACCGGCAACCCCGAACAGCAGACGTGCCAGACGCCGTGTCCGGAGCCAGGCTCGGTCTGCGCCTCGCGCCACCACATCTTCCACCCGGACGGCGTCCGCCCCGTCTGCGGGGCCTGCAACGCGCGGTCCGTGGCCGCCGTCCTCCAGGGTCCCGAACGCATCACACACGACGAGGTCCTCTCCCTGCGCACGTACGCCTGCTCGCGCTGCACCGCCGCCGAGACGCTCGCCGCCTCCCGCGCGACGACCATCCTCCACGGCGCCCAGCACCCGCTCACCGGCTGCCTCTGCGGCACCAAGCTCTTCGCGCGGCCGCTCTGCGGCGCCCACCGCGCCACCCTCGCCGCCCGCGCCGTCATCCACGCCGCCCTCGTCCGCGAGTGGCGCCTCGTCAACTTCGCCCCCGACCAGTGCGTCTTCTGCAAGTTCCGCGCCGGGCCGGGGCACGCCGACCCGCCGCCCCTCGGCCCCAGCGTCTTCCACTGCAGCGTCTGCGCGCGCGTCGTCCAGGACGACGGCGCCACGCCCACGCTGTTTCCCGGCTATGAGGGCTGGGCCGAGGGCCCCGGCAAGGTGTTCCGCGCCAACGAGATGGCGTGGCGCTCGGAGGGCGTGCCCATCTGGGGGGAGGACGAGCAGATGGGCGAGTGATCCTGGACGAAGCCGTGTGTGCTTGCTGTGCTCTAGTCAGTCTATGTGATGCGTGCGTGTCAGCGTTGTCCGAGTCATCATGTAATCCCGGAATCGTCAGCCTCGTCAGTTCAGTGTTACACCAAGAAACAAAAAATAAAAGCCAAAGAAGAAGCCTCCCGCCCCGCCCCCTGCCCATGGGACGTGTAACGTCCCCTGGACCCCTGAGTCCGTCAGCAGCCACACCGCATGCCTGCGAACCATCGCCATGCATGCTGACCACCACCACCAGCCAGCCCCGACGTCATACTACCAAGAGGAGAGTTCCCGCCCCATACTAGCCCTAGCCATGCGCCCAGAAACCTTCTCTGACGTTTCTTCTCCAAGCAACGGCTTTCCCAGGGCCTGGAACCGGTAGCACGAAAACAGGGGCCATGGCGAAAATAAATAGGAAAACTTACCGACAAAACTTCGCCTTCTAGAATTACCCACCCTGTAGCTAGATTCCCATTCGTGCTCCCCTCGTGGAACCCCCAGCCGAATTCAACCTCGTGGCGCCCCCGGGCGCAAGCCGAAAGTGGCCCAAGACGAGCCAACAGGGCCAGGATCGTACGTAGGGGGGGGGGTATGTCACATGCAAGGAGCAAAAGACGAACGAACACACGACATCGGTCTGAAAATTGGGCGAGCAATGGACGCGCAGCATCGACAACAATGTGAGCGAAGAAGAAAAGGAAACGGGATATTCTTTTCCGGCCTGACTGGCTGTCTGGCAGACTGACTGATCACGACACCGACGACACTTCTGAAGTGCTACCACCACCAACTGCTGGGACCATGAACTAGCTGCTCGGGGGAAAAGAGAGTTTGGCGCGAGGGAGAAAAGAGGAAAAAATTACAGGAAGAAGTTAAGTTCCAAGTGAGCGAGAGGGGAAAAGAAGAAGAAAAGAAGGAGAAAAAGAAAAGAAAAAAGACCGCAGGGTACAATATACCCAGAGAAAGTGGTAGAAAAGAAACGAAACAACAAGGCCAGGCACTCTCCTCCCTCCCCTCCGCAATATGGTCCGCCTGCCATCGCCCCCTCTCACGCATCTCCTCTCCCCCTCCTTGTCTTCCCTTTTTTAGCCAAGGAGGAAGCTCCTCAAACATGTCATGTGTCTGCGTCCAATGTCCTTGTCCGTTGCCTGTCTGTGTCTGTGTGTCTGTGTCTGCCTTCCCCTCGCGGGCCTCATGTAGCAAGTAAGCAAGCAACAAAGCAAGAGACGACGAGGGCATCGGTAGCGGTCCGCAGGGGGACCAACCAAGCCAAGCACGCAGCGCGCGTCAAGTTAGAACCCGACTCCCCTTCCCATGCAACAGAAGGAAACGAAAATTTTCTTGCGACTGCGAATGCGACTGCCTGCCGTGACCGCGCCCGAGCATACACCGACCGTGGCAAGAGGGTATCTCGGGGTTCCGTCACGGTGGATCGCGCGGCACCCACACGGGCAGACCCGCGTGGCCCGCCGTCCACCGTCAACGTTCTTGCTTCACGTCTTCCGTGTCTCCTCTGCTGGGGCCATCCTCGGCTCGAGGGGCTCTCTCGCCCCCCTCTTCTTCTCCTCCGCTGCTCCCGCCTGGCCCCCTCTGGCCTCGGCCTCTTCGTGGCAGAACATCTCTCTTACATTAGCACGCACTTGGCGCAGCAGCCCGCTTCCTGTTCGCCGTTGTCCATGTCCATGGGCTTCGGCGGCCCGTTGGTGCCCGAGTTGCCGCCGCTGCCGGTTGAGTATCCTTGCATCTCTCGGTTGTATCGTCGGATCTCGCGCACAATGTCGTAGAACGCCTTGTCGACGTTGATCCGGGACTTGGCCGACGTCTCGATGAACTTGCAGCCGAACGACTTGGCCAGCGCCTCACCCTCTACACGTCATCTCGTCAGCAAGAGATCAAACACCGGCAGACCCGTCACGGTTCGACTTACCCTGCCTCGTCACCTCGCGCTCGCCCTCGAGATCGCACTTGTTGCCGACAACAACCATGGGGAAGTAGTCCTTGTCCTTGACGCGCAGGATCTGTTGCTGGAAGGTGGTGATCTCCTCGAAGCTCTGCCTGGAGGTGATGGAGTACACCAGCAGGAAGCCCTCGCCCGTGCGCATGTACTGCTCCCGCATGGCCGAGTACTCCTCCTGGCCGGCCGTGTCAAGGACGTCGAGCAGCGCCACCTCCTCGTCGATGACACACTGCTTGCGGTACGAATCTGTCGTCTCTCGTCAGTACGGGATGCGGGCATTTCGAGCAGCCGTTCCGTCAATGCATGACGGAGGCCGGCAAAAGACGGACCTTCAATTGTCGGATCATATTCGTCGACGAAGTGGCTCTGGATCAACTGGATGGTCAAGCACGATTTACCGACACCACCTCCTCCAACAACCACCAACTTGTATTCTCTGAGGAACTGTAGGACACAATGACAAGGTCAGCAACGCAGCTCCTATTCGCGGGTGTATAGCTCGAGAGCCGGGGGTGGGCACGCGGCACGGAGATGAATGACGGCGTCGAGGCAGATGCGGAGGCAGAGGTGAACGGACCTTGGAAGCCATTGTGCGGATCGGCGACAAATGCTCGCGATGGAATGCAGGGCGTGTAAAGCGTCGCTGTCGACAACGGAGATGACGGTTTCAGACGAGGGGAAAGGGCCTGTAAGGACGCCGTATTCCGTGTTTAGGCTCGTTGCCGGTGGAGGGAAAAACGAGAAACGAGGTGGAAGGCGAAGAAGCGTCCGGGCGAGGGCGTGATGGGGCTCGCGGCAGGGGAATGAATCGCTGCTCTCGTCAAGAGGCGAATTGATCGTATCGGGTCGACGGGGCGAGGCGTATTCAGGGTCGCGTCGATTCGAATGGATGGAACTCGAGACGATACGACAGCACTGGACAGGATGGGCGCTTGTCGGATGGAAGTGAGGTGGGTGTGTAAGGTAGAGGGAGACCGGACCAGACCGTGGAGAGGAGAGAAGAGGAGAAGAAGGAGATCAGGCTTGTTTCGTTCGGCTAGCAGGTGAGTAGGGGTCGAGTCGAATATTACCTAGTGAGAGCACGGGCGACTAAATGGTTGAAGAGCAGGCAAGGCAGGGAAGGCAACGAACGGGATGGGAAGGGGGAGGTAGGGTAGGTAGGTACCTTACACTGTACAGTGCAAGTGCGGATGGGGGGTGGGTGGGTGTGGGTAGTGCAGAGCAGCAGCCAGGAGCAACAGCAGCAGGAACAAACAAGAGCAGGAGGAAAGGGGAGGGGGCGGGGGGGTGCGTGTGCACTGCTTTCCTGGCGCGAAAGGAAAGTGGCAGGAGGGGACTGGGGTAAAATGGAACGGGTCGCGTCCTTGCCTGGGGCTTGGACTCTGGTTGAGCATTGGAGCATGGCAAAGGCATGGATGGGGCTTGGGCTCGGGCTTGGGGGCGCCTGGTCTCCCAGGCCCAGTCGTCCCCCGTCCCAGTCCCCGTCCCAGTCCCAGTTCCAGTGGCCGTGGGGCCGCGAAAGTGAGTGGCACCTAGTGCTGTGCTTTGGGCTGGTCCTGACTTTGGTTGCTCGTTGAGGTTCTGTTTCTGCGCCCTGATGGGATTAGCGCCGAGATACGCGATCGTGAGCGACGGGCTAGGAAGGCTCGAACCAGTCTAATTGGTGATGCAAGGACTCGGAAGGCCACTACATTTTAGGCTTTGCCATTCAGTCTCATTCATTCCCCTCCTCCCGCCCCCCCCTCCCCGCCGTTCTGGACGGATCCTCCCTCTTTGTGACTATGCTTCAGTTCGTCCCCGGAACAGCCAAGGGCTTCCGTCATGGTCGTCAGAAATCATCCCGGGATGGGAGGCCGGCCCATATGCAAGTGCAGAATGCAAGCAGGTCGGCCGTTGATCACAGTGAGGCGTTAGCTCATGCAGCGCGCTACAGCACGAACGCAGTTCGTTTGTGGCATGGCCACCCGCTGCCCGCTGCCCGCCCAGGCCCTCCAGGCCCTCCGTTGCCCTGCAGGTCCCTCCGTGATCACACAGTGTGGATCTCCCACCACCGCTCACGTCCTTTCCAGCACTGTGGTTGGCTGGCTGCCTGCCTTCCATTTCCGCGGCGGCCCACCCCCAAGTGCCTCAGGGCCTCCTGGTGCTCCCTGCAGATACCAGTACCTTGCCTGCCACCATTTTGCCTTGGAGCTAGGTTCCTAACACGAGTTTGGTGCAACCACTGAAGCGTTCAGCAATCCGACACCACCACCACAGCGGCGACGGCGGTGGAGGCGACACATGGAGTCCGAGCCAGGCGCCAACCATGGCACTCCTTTTTCCTGGGTTTTCCGGTTGATTGACGGGCTGCCGCAGTGTCTCGGCTGTCCGACGGCGGCCGCCTTGTACCACCGGAACACCCAGCAAACACACCGTCCCAGTCGCAGCTCGCGTGCTGGCCTGTCGTCGTCTCCGCCCCCCTTCCTGGAATTCATGGAGCTCCCGGATCTCGCGTGGGAAAAGGCATTCATCCAACGAAGTCTTCCGACTCATCGTCGTACCGACGGGCAACGGGTATGGTACTCTGAACCCCGGCCACAATTCACTCGCTCTCCTTCTGGGTCGCCTGGGCTAATGCAGAGAGCTCTGACCACCCCTCGCTCCAGGGTCGTGCGCATTCTGACACACTGTCTGCGGCACGGTACGCCTGGTGTTGCCTGCCTGTCTGTCTCTGCCTTCCCTACCTACCCTACCTTACCCTACCTAGGTACCTAGCTGGGTAGGTGCTGCCAGCTACCGGCAGCCGGCATTGGGTGGGAGGACTCCTCCCCCCAAAACTCAAGACCACACCACCCAACGACACCAAAGGCCACCAAGGCGTCGAAGGCGTCCTGTCACAAGTGTCCATCACCATCAGGCGCGCCCTATTATCAATGATCAGGCCGTTTGGTTCCAGGCGAGGACGATCCCATCGTGTTTGTCAGCGGCGCTGAACGCGACCACTTTTCGTGTTCCGTCTTCCGTGTTCCGTGGAGTCTTCTCAGACGACAGAGATATGCAGCCTCCCTAGGCAGGACCAGAACCGCCTCCTCCGCCGTGAGCGGTGAAAAGCTCTCCCTCCAACGTGTCTTCGGCTGTCGAAATCAAAAAGCACGGCGCACCATAGCCAGCCTGCTCGAGGCAAGGCAACAGACCGAGCTCGATCCAGACCTCGACCCAGACCTCGACCCAGACCCAGAGCAGACGACCCCCGGATCAGACCCTCCTTCTTCCCACCCCCCCGAAGACCCGGTCTGCCGACGACCTTGGCCGTCACCACGTTTCTGATCGCCCCTAGCTCTCGCTCGGGGCACAGGTGTTGACGGCCCAGGTAGGCAAACGGCGTGCGGTACAAAGACAAACACTTCCGCGAAGCCCCCCCAGCTGGCTCCAGTCTCGCGGTTCCATGCATCGGCCTGGTTGACGATTGGCGTCAAGAAACAAGAGCTCCAACGGTCGGTTGGCGACCTCTGGCCATCTGGTCCCAATTTCGTACATGCGCTCATCATGTACCCCAGGCCACCCAGCAGCCGGGCCTGCACGCCGATGGGGCCCTCATTACATGTGCGTTTGCGTCTCCGCCGGAGCCGAAGCCCGATATGGTTTAAATTGTCCTTTAGGTCGAGCCTCTACACTGCTTCATGCTTCACGTCACGTCCCAAGAAACACCCACGATGTGACAGGTGCACCTCAGTCGTACAAGAGGCGGCGCACGCTGGGAAACCCTACGAATCCTACCCGCCATCACAGTTGTCGCGGCTATTCATCACCAATATCGCATGATCCTTCTCGTGATTCGTTGGGCTGCAAGTCCCGAGACTGAGACTGGCCCACTCCTTGCCTTTGCGCACCTTCCCGTTCACGTCGACCTGCCCGTGGCCGTGGCCGTCTTTCCCGCAATACCAGCGCTGATCATCTCGAGATTTGGCGAGTTTGCCTGCACATGTCGGTCGATCCCCGGCCTGTCTTGCGCTTTGGTCCCCTCTCCCCATCGGCCAAGCCAGCAGGATGGCGGGCAGCTTGTCAAGAGGGACGAGCGCGCTGGAGAATCGCCAGATGGCAAGCCCCTGACTCCACGGCACATGGGTGGGTAGGGTGGATGACGGACGGGCAGACGCAGATGCACGCACGCACGCACGACACGACACCACGCCACACCACACTGTGAACAAGTTACGTGTGATGGTCGTTGAGAACTGCGCCTGAGACTGTCTTTCTCGTCGTCGAACTATTGAATTACAGGGCTACAGCCGACGACGTGCCGAGGCTGACACTTGCTAACCTCCCGCAGGCGAGGTTTGATGGTAGGTCGTCGCGCCGTCGTTCAATCCATCACAACTTTTGGTTGCTCTTCACTGGCGCAAACTCCCGTCCACGGTGCGTTGGTTTCGGTGCGACCCAAGTCTGCCCGTCAGCAAACGCAAGCATTTATTGATTACTCTTGGCCTTTTGGCATCAGCCCACGGTTGAAACTTCCCTTCTTGCTCCTATGGTCAACGCAGCCCCGGTCGGTGTCACGTCTTCATCACTCTAGAGTCCCCAGAGTGATGACTCCGTCGACATACAAAACGTCTGTCCCATGCGGTGATACAGCGCAACACTGATTTCAGCGGCAGTCTACTCATCGACGGCGGGCTCTCTGTGATTTGGCCTCCCTTGATGTGTAACCCGCCTCGGCGTTTGCCAGTCGTCCCCATGGACCAGGACGTTCTGCACATGTCTAATGCTCTTCCACTGTACCAGCTGATTTACAACATCGTTCCAAGTCTTCAGGTTTTGTCGACGTGACGCTTTTCATTGAACAGCAAGCTTTTTTGCAATAGTTGCGAGCAGAAACCCGATGTCTGTCTGCCCTCCCTCACCAACGACAAGCCTCGGACCCCGGTCTCAGGTTGCTGTGAAGACACCAGCCTACTTAGCAGGACTTTACCACCACCACTACAAGGAGATAGACGAAGCTTCTCCGTTACCAGCATGCACATGATTAAGACCTCGAGTCTCAAACTAATAAACCGGTGAGATTCCGAAGACACCGCCGCTGGCGGGCAAATGATGATCGCCTTTTTGATTGATCTTTGGCGCCAGATCTGCCGTTGATCGTCTGGATGTGGTCGTAAAAGTGTAGTTGGAGACATATGTCGACCGCCAGGCTGAGAACAGCTAGAGAAGAAGGCAAAGGAAACGGCCGGCCACGGGGACACGTCAAGGTAGCTATCCTCGATCATATCAGAGCAAGCACACGGACAGCGGCTCTGCGTCGGAGACGACCTTGCAAAACCAAAGCCCACGTCCTTCCCGCCATACTTGCGACTAACACCATCACCAGCCCCTCAGATGATCATCCCCCTCCTACCCTTGGTAACAAGAGTCTGCCGAGTGAACCAGGCGGTACCTGAAGAGCCCTTAGGCCGTCGATACGGCGTGTCGACTACCGCCATTCGAGGCCGGTGCCCGGCAGCTGACAAGAGGGGGAAAACAAGACAAACGAATTACATGGTCGCGACGACGCTCACGGTTGCATTGGACATGCTCTTTTCCCCAACGCCGCATGGACAAACATTGTCCGCTCCACTCAAGAGCACCATTCCGTCCACGCCCGAGCGTGCGCAATTGCCGGGCCGTGCCTCATACTCAACGCCTGCTCCATGTCGCATTGAAGCGTTTCTCCGCTGGAGACGGCCATGCAGGCAGCATCCGATCTTAAGACGTCAAATCGACAGAGCGTACGGCGTCGCACGGGGAAACAAAACCAAGCGCGGGCCCAACCATGACAGCCCGATCCATGCCTTGGAGGACCATCAATGCCACCTTGGTCAGTACCACCTGGGGGCCCGGGGTGGGGCATGAACTGACCACGGACGTGATTTGCATTTCGCAACCCGAATTTCGCCTCGCTCGTCGTCACTTAGGTCGGCAGGCAACCCTGAGATGAGATTCCCAATCCAGCGAGGGCTTCCCTCACAGTGTGCTTCGCCTTCGGCGCACGAAGAGGACAAGTACTTGGATTTCCCACACCACCACCACGACCACCACTCGCCCGCGCTTCCTGGTCTACTCTGAAACGCCTCCAATCTGCAGATCGATGGCTTATCATCTCCGCTAGCGACGCTTTTGGCGCTGCCTCATCTTTTCTAGAAGAAGTGGAATCACATATTTCATTAATCTGCCCCTCTTGGCCCCCCTACGCCCCTGGTCCGCCCACGCCTGGGTGGTGACCAGGGGGAGGGGGATTTGCTGCCCGAGCTTCGACGACACCTCATCTTGCTAATCGCGACGTGGGGTTCGAGCGGTGCTTTGAGCAGATGGTAACCGCGTGCTTCACGTGTGCGCGATAAGCGGCCAGCTATCGCTCTGTTTCACGCCACCCACGCGCGTGGGATTCTCATGGTCCCCCCCCCCCTCTCCCCGAACGATCGGGTAGGAAGAGGTCGGAAAGGAGCGCTGGCGTGGCGGGCAGCCATATACATACAGACCATACAGACGAAGACGGCGAATATGAGGGAGGATCTCGGCGCCACTCGCTTGGCGGGGGTGGTAATCTCCATCCTTGCCGTCGATGGCTCGAAACAGAAGCTCGCCAGCCTGGTACCGAGGGCGGTTCAATTTTCTCCGAAGAAACATCAGGACCGTCTCATGCGCCTGAGATGACGAGGTTGCAGTCGAGAGTTCGATGCGACCCAGGCCGGGTCGTCTGCTACACCAAGATCGGGCACGCCGGATCATCACAATGAGTTCGGAACAAGCCTCGAGCAGCAGGGCAGGATCAGCCGCGAGACACGACCAGGCACGGCGACCCCGTGAGTCTCGGTGCCACGTCAAGCTGATCGTTTGAGGTGTAGTGGGCCGGTGTCCCTCGACTCCCGATTAGATTATCCAGCATATTGCGCTCGGAGCTACACGGGACGCCCACATGAGGTGTATGCCGTTCTCATCGCCGCCGTCGTCAGGTCCTACATCACACGAGGCGCGGGATCTACTCTAGAGGCTTCTTGCCCCCCGCGACATCGTCCTCCCCCTCAAGGGCGACGCGCTTGCCCTGCACGCCCGCCTCGACCTCGGCCACGAGGCTCTCGATGTACGCCTGGTCCCTGCATGCACGATTAGCGTCCGTCGTGCAGCGTCCTGATGCGCGGGCGGGGAGGGAGAGATTCCTCCGCCCCTCCCCCACGCGGGCTTATCAACCCCCTCCAACTTACCTGCCGACGAGCGTGACGGTGCCGTTCTGCTCCCAGCGCGGGTAGCTGCCGACCTTGACGCCCCTGGGTCCGACCTTGGCCGCCAGCTGCGTGAGGAAGCCGGCGACGGCGCTCTCGGCGAGCGGCGTCGAGATGAGCACGCGGGCGAGGCCCTTGCCCTCGGGGTCCGTCAAACGGGGCACGATGGCGGGCTTGAGGCCGTCGAGGAGCTTCTCAACTAAAAACAGGGGTTCTGCGTCAGCTTCGGGGCACCCGCTTGTGAGATATGGGCTCGCGTACAGAGCCTCGGCACGCCGGGCAGGATGTGGATGTTGCCGTTGACGACGTTGACGGGCACCCAGAGGTCGTCGTGGGGGAAGAGGAACTGCTTGGCCTTGTCGCGGGCCTCGTCGGTGGGGAGGATGACCATCCGCAGCTTGGCCTGTCGGGCGGGCGAGTCGACGTCCCAGGTGAAGTCGGGCTGCGAGGGATGGGGCTTGGAGAGCTTCTTCATGCGGGCGTAGGCGTCCTCGTTGAGGACGAGCGGCAGGTTGAAGGCCTTGCCGATGGACTCGTAGGTGATGTCGTCGTGGCTAGCGGGTGGGGTAAAGACATCAAGATCGGGTCGGCGGGAGAACGAGGAGGAAGGGGGAGGGTGTGTGTGCTCACGTTGGCCCGATGCCGCCACTGGTGACGACAAAGTCGTAGCGGTCGCTCATACGACGAACAGCCTCGACGATCTCGGACTCGTCGTCTTCAATGACTTCGACGCGTTTCAGGCTCTGAGGTTGGTGAGCGGTCTGGGGTGGCCCGCGTAGAGGCTGGGTGGACTCACAAGACCGAGGGAGAAGCACCACTTGGCCATGTAGGCCGAATTGGTCTGGGTCTGTCAGTAAAGGTCGCCGCCGGACACCTGACCGCGAGCCTCAGCTCGTTCGCCCGACTCACGTCTACGGTCTGATGAGTGTCAGCACGAACGCGCTCCCAGGGGTGCACACGAGGGAACAAACCTTGCCGCCGAGGACCTCATCGCCAATGATCAGGCATGCCGCCGTGTGGATCGTCCTCGCGTTGCGCTCGTCTGCCGAGGCCATGATCCTGCGGGTCAGGCTTGTCGCCGAGGTCGGACGGGTGAGTGACGGGGCTGCGGCCGGGAGGTGTCTCGCGATCTGGGAGAGACGGGAGAACATGGGAGTAGGGGGACGGGGAGGAGCTGAAGAAGCGAATTGTACGAGAGGACTTCGTTGGCGATATGGCAGATGAGGTGAGAACGTGTAAGGCCTCGCGCTCGAAGCAGAGTGGTGATCCGTAGCTCTGGCGACGAACCGATCCAATGAGCGACAGAGACAACGGTGAGGTCACTGGTGGGGCGGCATTCAACGAGCAGCTTGGAGGAGAGGCGGAATGGCGGGGCTCGTACCTGTTGACTTGCGCTTCTACCCCTTCGATCACCTACCCCCCTTCCCCCCCAAAAGTGATTCCATCTCCGAACCTAGAGCCCTGAGCCGATTCCAAAGTCCGTCGATCGCCGATAGTCCCAGCTGCCACCGATCACGAAGACAAGATGGTGCGTCGCCTCTCGAGCATTGCCCCCGAAGCCCGACCGCAGCTGACCCCGCACCCGCCAGGCTTCCGAATCGCGCCTCTACACCTTTTCCCAGGACTCCAAGGACCACCTGCGCAAGTTCCGTCTCGGTACCTCCAGGTCCAACGATCCCCAGGCTGTCATCTGTATGTACGTCTTGCCTTGGCGTGGCCGTCTTTGCGCCCGGGGCTGGCATGTCTGCGCGCGTTGTGTTGACGCTTCCCTCGCCAGACTGATTGATAAGAACACGCACGAGATCCGCCAAGATGAGGACCAGATGGTCTACAAGTCCCTCGACGCCATCGCCGACGACCTCCCCGACCACAGCCCGCGCTTCGTGCTGCTGAGCTACCCCATGACAGTGGTGCGTCGCCGACCCTCCTCCTTCTTTCCCCCTCCTTCCTGCGCTGCTGCAGTGCGAGCTGAAAAGCTACACCCCGCTGCTCGAAAGGCTCGCTGACATGTCCACCCCCCCCTCCCCGTAGTCCGGCCGAGTCTCGGTCCCCTACGTCCTGCTCTACTACATCCCCGTGACGGCCAACAACGAGCTCAAGATGCTGTACGCCGGCGCCAAGGAGCTGATGCGGAATACGGCCGAGGCGGGGCGCGTGCTGGACGTCGAGAGCATCGACGAGGTGGAGGAGATTCCCAAGAGGCTGGGCGCCGATGAGTGATCGGGTGGAAGGGGGGCAACACATGTGCATGCACGCGGGATCTCACGGTGCAATGTTTCCGGCATCCGCAGGTAGCAGCAGGGGTATCAGATATCTTTTTGGTCGTAACGGGGGCATCCTCTATATCATAATGTACATCCCGAGGGAGGGGCCACGCGCGCGCGCGCGCGCACTCGCAGGCCCTGGTTCGCACCTACTCGGGCAGCACCTCGTCCGGGTCCCGTCCAATCTGCCGGCTCACGTTCCTCACGACCTCCTTGAAGGCGAGGCACGCGGGGCTGTCGGGGAAGCTGTCGAAGTAGCTCTCGCCGTAGTCGCAGGCCATGCCTATCCTCGGGTCCAGGGGCACGCTGCCGAGGAAGGGGATGCCCATCTCGGCGGCGAGGGCGCGGCCGCCGCCGGTGGTGGCCTTGAAGATCTCGCTCTGGCCGGTGCACTTGGGGCACACGAAGCCGCTCATGTTCTCGGCGAGCCCGAGGACGCGGATGCCGGCCTTGCGGCAGAAGTCAATCTCCTTGCGGACGTCGAGCAGCGACACCTCCTGCGGCGTGGTGACCATGACGGCGCCGTCGATGCCGCTCTCCTTGAGGAACGAGTTGACGCTGAGGTGCTCGTCGCTGGTGCCGGGGGGCGTGTCGACGAGCAGGAAGTCGAGCTCGCCCCACTCGACGTCCTTGAGGAACTGCTTGATGAGGCCGTTCTTCTTGGGCCCGCGCCAGATGACGGCGTCGTCGCGCGACGGCAGCAGGAACTGGATGCTCATGACGCCCAGGTTGTCGAGCACCCAGACGGGGCTCCAGCCGGCGCCCGACACGTGGATCGTCTCGGCCTCGACGCCCAGCATCTTGGGGATGCTGGGGCCGCAGATGTCCGTGTCCATGACCCCGACCGACGACTCGGGGTTGGTGGCGAGGGCGTGCGCCAGCAGGGCGGTGAAGGTGCTCTTGCCGACCCCGCCCTTGCCGCTGAGCACGAGGATCTTGTGCTTGATGCCCGAGAGCCGCGCCGAGATGACGGGGATGTCCGGGTCCGGGCCCTTGGGCGCCGACGCGCAGATGGCCTGGTTGGGGCAGCCCGCGCACGAGTCGGCCGTGCCGGCCTGCTGCGACTCGGGGCCTGGACAGTGCTCTGGCTCGGGGGCCACGAGCGAGGGTTTCTGAGGGTTCGCGATGACGTCTTCGACGGGTTCGGGGGCCTCGAGGGAGGGCGCCATCGTCGGCCGTCTGTTGTGCTGGTCGCCGCGAGAATGTCGCGTGTGGTGAGGTGAGGTGAGGGGTGGTGATGAGAATGAGGGGAGGAAGAGGCCCGGCGTCACGGATGGAGGGGCAAATGGAAGGCGAAGCTTAATAATTCAGATGGCTAGACCAGACCTCCTCCGAGATCGCATCTCCGGGGCATGCAGCCATGGGGGGCGGACGGGGTGGAAAGAGCGATGGGCTGAGAATATCGACTCCTGACGAACATCGCGAGATGTTGCAACGGAGGCAGCAGCCTCTTCCATCCCTCCTTCCCACGGTCGTGTCATGCCAATGACAACGTCCTGCCTGCCTTCATCAGCCTACTGCGTGCGCCCTCGGTCTCCGAAGGGCCAAAGCTTGGCCTCCGCAATGGAGGGGCTTATCAGATCTGATGAAGATAAAGAGCGACCCCACGCAAATTTTCTGAACGACCCCTCCAAGGCATGAGCCCGCCTAGCGCCTGATCTGCCCTGATCTGACTGAAGTGACCTGCTACTGCCGCCCGTCCTGCTACTGCTGCCCATCCATCAGCAACAGACCACGAGCCGACAACCACAGTCAACGAAGACGCCCGAGTTCTCCCCGTCTCTTCCTCCTCGCACCGTCCAGACCACCATGTCGCCCTCCGCAGACCCCCCCTCGCCCATCTCGACCGAGACCACCATCGCCGCCCTCCGCAAGTCCATCACCTCCGAGGACACGCCTCTCCCCCTGCGCTTCCGCGCCCTCTTCTCCCTCAAGCACATCGCCACCGTCTCCGAGGCGGCCGAGTCCGACGCCGCCATCGACGCCATCGCCGCCGCCTTCGCCTCCCCCTCCGCCCTCCTCAAGCATGAGCTCGCCTACTGCCTGGGCCAGACCGGCAACCTCCGCGCCGTCCAGCCCCTGCGCGGCGTGCTGAGCGACCTGCAGGAGGACCCCATGTGCCGCCACGAGGCCGCCGAGGCCCTGGGCGCCCTGGGTGACGCCGGCAACCTCGACATCCTGCGTGAGTTCCGCGACCGCGAGGGCGAGGAGGTCGTCGTCACCGAGACGTGCGAGATCGCCATCGACCGTCTGGAGTGGGAGAACTCGGCACAGAGGAAGGAGGAGAAGCTGCGCAAGAGGTGAGACCACACGATTTCCCCTCCACCCGCTCCGTGGAGGGAAACGCGGATTTGCAATCTAGAGAGACCTGACGGCTGACTACCCTACCCCGCGCCTCCAGCGACTTCACATCCGTCGACCCCGCGCCGCCCATGGAGGAGGCCCAGCGCACCGTCGACGACCTGGAGAAGAGCCTCATGGACCAGTCCAAGAACCTCTTTGCCCGCTACCGCGCCATGTTCGCCCTGCGCGACCTCGCCTCCCCGCCCGACCTGCCCACCGCCGTCCCCGCCGTCCTGGCCCTCGCCAAGGGCCTCGCCGACCCCTCCGCCCTCTTCCGCCACGAGATCGCCTTCGTCTTCGGCCAGCTGTCTCACCCGGCCTCCATCCCCGCCCTGACCGCCGCCCTGAGCGACGTCAACGAGGCGAGCATGGTGCGCCACGAGGCCGCCGAGGCCCTGGGCTCCCTGGGCGAGGAGGAGGGCGTCGAGGCCACGCTGCTCAAGTTCCTGCACGACGACGAAAAGGTGGTGCGCGAGAGCGTCATTGTCGCCCTGGACATGGCTGAGTACGAGGCCAGCGGGCAGGCCGAGTACGCTCTCATCCCGGAGGGCGCGAAGGCCTCGGCGTAGGCGCGTGGGGAATGGGGGGCGTAGCGGGTATATAGACAGGAGGTATCATTGATTAAGTAACAAAAGCATAATTCCACTTGTGTTCGGGCAGCCGGATTCTTAGTTGTTGAGTGACCACCTGGTTATCATCATCGTCAGCAGCAGTTGCGGAGCGGGGGGAAGCGCCGCTCAGGCTTTCTCTCTCTCGTCTCTCATACCTGTATCCGCACTTGCAGGTGTAGAACGTCGTGCTGCCCTCGTCGGCGCCGCGCAGCTGCAGCTGCGTGTAGTAGACCTCCTCGCGACCGCACTTGGGGCAGGTCTCGTCGGTCAGAGCATGGGTGTTAACCTTGTGCTTCTCGATCGTCTGCACCTTGGACTGCAGCTTTTGCCTCAGCTGGGAGGGGAAGTCGGAGGGTTTCGTCGCGGTGGCGATCGACTTGGAGCCCGTGTCTGTTTCGCATGGGTTAGTCGCCTGGATAGAAGGCAAAAAAAAAAAAAACGAGGTCCCGGCTGGAAGCCTCGGAAGGTACCGTCGCACCTTGGTTCTCGGCGTTGCAGCAGGCGCACACGAGCAACGCTTTCTTTCCACCCTGGGACGCCGGCAGCAGGTTGCCGCAGTCGGTGCAGAAGACGAGGGTGCCGATGGCAGACATGATTGAGTCTCTTGTGGTAGTTTTCGCGGGGTTCTGGTCGGTTGTCGGGGATTCACGATCGATCACTGCAGCTAGCTCGGATCAAGCATCGAGTCGAGAGGAGGGAAAATTCCAGGGCGGCCTGGGGGATTTTTCTCCTTATCGTTATCAGGCATGGCTCTCGATAGCGCTATCAGCACCGACCGCGGTACGACGCTACAGCGCAGGCTGGGGCTGGGGGCGTCATCCGACCCCTGATGCCCCTGCCGGAACTGCGTCAAGGCTGGGCCCCACGGCTGCCGTGGGGAAACCTTCAATTGGCCAGGCAGCAGCTGCTGCTGCACGGGCCATTCGTGATGAAGGACCAGGGTTCGACCTCACGAGGCTGTCGCAACTTCCACCTTCTCCCATCCCCAATGCAAACGGACGTCTGCCGCGACACACCCGACACCCGACAACATTGACACGCCTGGAGACACCGGCATCGCCTTCGACATCCCGCGATCCGAACCGTCTCGGTACATTCATCGCTTTCCGTGTCATCTGGTCCCCGGACGTCCATTCGTTTCTCGCGCCCATGCACCGTTAACGCTGCGACTGCATCCACCCGACGACCGTACTTCGTTTGGGATTGATAGGCGATGAAGCGCAGCACGTACGACGGCTGACGAGATGGCCAACAACAACAGCAGCTATGGGGCTGCGCAGGCTGGACCGGCGAACGGCGCCTACGGCCAGCCACCACAGCCGTCCCACCAACAGCACTCCGTCAGGCCGTTCACGCTGCAAGAAGCATTGCCATACTCACCGCAGACCTCGGTCGTGCCATTCACTGCTGGTATGAGCGCCTTTTCTTCTTCTTGTGTTCCCTGATGCGCTTCAATAAGCTGACCTCGACGCTCCTGCCATCCAGACCTGATTCCCGACCCCACAATTGGGTCCGGCCTACCTGCCTCGAGCATCGCGCCTCTATTCAACAACAAGGACTTCGATCATCTGAACAGGCAAGCTTCGAGCCAGGAAACGAACAGCAAACAAGTCAAACATGCCGTCGATTACTTGCTTCAGGACCTGAGACCGAACCAGCGGACCTTCTAGTATGTGATGCCTCTCAACATCCGATCCAGCCGGTATACTGACACCCAGGAGTAAATTCAAACAGATCACGAAGCCTCTGATCGATCCCGAGTCCACGAAAACCAAAACCGAGAGCCTCATCAAGGGACTGACACCACTGACCAGCATGGTCCTCGAGAAAGCCCCGACTTTCATTCGCCAAGCGGGCGACGGACCGAACCGGAGCATGTCGAACGGACAAGTAGCTACCCACGAGCAACAACGATCATTGAAGAAATCAGGATCGCCTCAGGACGCGAAGCGCGCCGTATCGAACGCGGAGGCACACCGGCAGAACTCAGCCAGGATAGAAATCGCCATTCCCGCCAAGTCGTTCGACCCATCGGCCTATGTCTCCTTTCCCGACCAACCCTCACCAGCTGCTCAACCTGCATCGCTCCCTACCCCGCAGCAAGCGCCTCCTCAAGCTGCTCCAAAGTCCGAATTCGAAGGCCAGATTTCCCTGTCTGCCGTGCCCTTGTCTACTGCGCCAGCCGCCGAAGACTCAGAGCACACCGGAGCTGCGTTCGCGGTCGAGATCCCGCGTGTTAGAATCAACAAGGCCGAGTATGCCGACGTGGCGGATGATGCGGATGAGCCTCTCGACCTATCGACACGTCGGGATGCTTACCATGATAGCCAGGACGCACTCGGCGCAAGCCTGGACCAGCGGCAACGGGCTGACGCGGCCCTTCACGACTTGCACCGGCTCGCTAACAGTGTGTTCGACGCGGTCGGTAACGCTCTGCAGCACAATCCTGGTTACGCTCACATCGTTACTCTGACCAACGATGGCGCACCTGCACTTGCGAAAGACGCCCACCAACGTTTGCAGAAAGCTCTCGAGAAAGTCATCACCTTGGGGAGCTATGCCGACGTCCCCTTAGACATGCTCAGCAGAATCCAGAAGCTTAGTGAAGTGAGCATGAAGCAGACGCTCGAGTTGGACTTGAAGATCGACGACAGCTGGGGCGAAACGGATGTCAACGGCTGGCTGGACCAGCTTCAGCAAGTGGAGGTCGGTCTGAGGGCGGCTCGGACGACGTTGCGCGTCATGTGCGGCGGCCGGGAAGAAAAGCAACTCTACTCGGAAGACGCCATCAAGCAGAGCATCGATCTGTACAAGAGCGTGATGGACGGCATCGTCGTTCCCGTAGTCGAATTGAGAGGAAGCGGTCCGGCCGGCAACCTCTTCAAGCTGCTCCAGCCGCACAAGAAGGATCTTGCTGCCACACTGGCAAACTGCCAACGGTTATTCGTTCTCCTCACAACTCTTGTGCGCAGCATCCAGCTCTCCGACGTCTCTCTCGGCACCCTGGAGTTCTCGGCTTCGAGCTTGATCTTTGTTGACAATGCTCACTATGAAAAGGATTCCGTGGTCGGAGTTCAAAAGTTTGACGGCATTCGGCTCGTGGCGATGGACATGCTTTGTCAGATCTTCCTCGTCAAACCAGATGAGAGAAATGGCATCTTCAATGAGCTACTTACCTCGCTAGAGAAGCTGCCAGTGGGCAAGCAAAGTGCCAGGCAGTTTAGGCTTTCGGAAGGCGGAAACATACAGCCTCTCTCGGCCCTGCTCATGCGTCTTGTTCAGTCGAGCTCTGGCAAAGTCCAGGTCAAAGAGCAGCGCGCGAGGCCGTCTGATGACGACGCCGATGGCGAGGAGGATGACCCCCAGAACGGCGCCGCACCTCCGGGCCTGTCGGATCAGCAGATCTTCACGATCAAGTCCGAGGTTCAGGGTGCTGATGAGCATCACACTTCCATCACCGAACTCGAAAACGTGTCGAAGCCTCTCATTGATGGTGTGCAGCGTAATGCGTCTTATGTCGTCAATTTCATCGTCAACCGCGCGCTCAAGTCAACCAAATCTGGAGATACGCCGTTCCGAAATCTGCTGGATCTATTCGTGGAAGACTTCACCACTTGCATGGACTCCCCTGACTGGCCTGCAGCTGAGCTCATTCTGCGGCAGCTGACGTACTCCATGATAAGACTCTGGGAGAACGACAAGTCAGTGGCTCCCGCGAAGAACATGGCGCTCGAACTTCTCGGTGTCATGTGTGCAGCAGTGTCGAGGTTGCGCTCGCATGTCCGAAAGGTTGCCGAGGGTAAGGACGCGAGCGCCGGCGACCAACTGGGCCGGTTTCTCTCGGACCTAGCCATGTCGGCGCTTGAGCAGAACAACCGGATCGAACACCTCGTCTCGTGGTCCGGCCCTTTCCGGGCAAGCCTCGAACACCTTGAGGAACGTTGCGCCGACGACCCTCACCTCAGGGGTGCCATATCGTACCTGATCACGGACTGGGCCGAGCGGTGCGGTGCGGCTTATCACAGCGCCGAGGAAGACATGGAGGAGCGTGATCGGGAATACGGACGTCTTGCCTATCGACTCAGGATGATGATCGAGGATCCCCGATGGCTCTCCAGCGAGTACACGTTCAAGAAGGTTGCGCCAGCTCACGCCAAGCTATCGTACTCGATTGTCCTCCTTCGGTCCCCTTTCTGCGAGCTGTTCCCTCGGATGCTCAACGCTCTGCTGAACGCCATGGCTAGCGACCAGGCATCCGTCCGCAGCAAGAGTCTGAGGAGCATCAACCAGCTACTAGAGACGGACCCGGCAATTCTTGACGGCAATTCCTTGGTTGTGGACCTCATCCTCAACTGTTCCAACGACTCCTCGCCTCAAGTCCGTGACTCGGCTATTGGCCTCATGGGCAAGTGCATTCAGCTACGCAGCAACCTTGAGGATAAGATGATGGAGAAAATCTTGGACCGCTTCGTTGACAGCGGCGTGGGAGTGCGGAAGAGAGCCATGAAGCTTGCTCGCGACATTTACCTGCGTAACAAAAGCAAACAAGCACGCAGTGCTATTGCGAGCGGCTTGCTCCACCGTGTGCAGGACCCGGATGAAGGAGTGCGAGATCTGGCCCGCCAAATGATCGAGGAGGTCTGGTTCGCACCTTTCTATCATGCTGAGGACACCCCGGCTTTCAAGTCGTCTCTGACTGAGCATGTCGCTCTAATGATCCAGACGAGCAAATCCGGAAACATCACAACTATCCTGGACAAGGTGTTGCAATCAATTCTTAGCTCTACGAGCAAGGCGCACAAGGGTCCGTTTGAGGTTAGCACCAAGCTGGTCGCTAGCATGTTTGAGCTCATCGACAACTTGGACTCGGACGACCCTTCCATACCACACGGTCGGGACGCCCTACAGGTTCTTCAGGTCTTCGCGAAAGCTGATCCGAAGCTTTTCACCTTCGAGGAGATCCGCCTCTTGAAACCCCATCTCTCTAGCTTCACAACTGTCGACGACCGTGCCGTGTTCAAGGCGGTTGCCGTCATCTATCGTCAGGTCTTGCCACAACTTACGAGCAAGCACGAAGAATTTCTTAAGGACATTCGAACGCAGCTCCAAGCGTGCCTCGGCAAGATCATCAAACCTCTGCTGGACGATTCTGTTGCCTGCCTATGGATCCTGGCCAATCTTCTTGGCAATCGTACGAACCTGGCTCGAGTCGCGGGATCGAGTTTGGCGGGTACGGTGAAGCTCCGTCAAGCCACACCCGATGAGAAGGTTGTCCGCACATTTGCCCGTTACTCGGAGATCATCGGTGCTGTGGGAAAACACTGCGACCTCGACTCCGACTGGGATTCGTTCAAGGCCGCGGGCGGCAAGGTCCTTCCCGATGCTAAGAACAAGTCTGTCACAAAGCTGATGGTGGATCAGCTTTCTCCCTGGGCTGATTCCAAGAAGCCCCTTGAAGCGAGAAAGGCAGCGTTGGAGGCAATCGGCCTCATTTGCCAATCTCACCCTCGGAACTACGTGTCGCCAAATGTCATCCCGAGGTTTGAGGAGGTTTTCGCGGAAAAGAACCCCGTGCTTGAGGTCGCCGTATTGCGATCTTTCAAGGAGTTCCTCATCAGCGAGGAGCGACGATCTGAGGCATCGACTGCGAAAGACGACACCGGCGCAGACGAAAAGAAGCGTAACTTGACGGTGATGGGCGGCACGACCCATGACGATGTTAGCAGCGCTACTACCCAGCGGTTCCTTGAAGACATAACCCGGATTGCACTGTCGTCTCAGGATGAGCACGCCTTCCTGGCCGTTGAGGTCCTCGGCAGCATCAACCGGCAGGGTCTGACGCATCCCAAGGAGGTCGGTGTCACACTTATCACGCTGGAGACGTGTCCGGTCCAGAAAATTTCCGAGGTCGCATACATGGAGCATCGTGCCCTGCACGAGAAATATGAGACGGTCGTTGAGCGCGAGTACGTCAAGGCCATTCAGGTGGCCTACGAATACCAGCGCGACATCATCAAAGACCCCCGCGGTGCAACCGAGAATCCTTTCCAGTCAAAGCTCCACCTCCTGATGGAAGTTTTGAAGATCAGCAAGTCAAAGAACCGACAGAAGTTCATGGCCAAACTCGTTGCACAAGTCGACTTTGACCCCGCCAAGCTTGATGCCAAGGAGGCGATGCCGCCGCAAGTCGGAATGTCTCGTTTCATCATCGAGAATCTCGCCTTCTTTGAATACATGACGGTTGGAGAGGTGCAGATGACTGTCGCCGCCATGGAAAAGGTCGTCACCTCGACAGGATCCAACCTGGCGCACGTCATCGAGTCTGAGATGTTCAATGTCCGCATGGACATGGACATGGAACAACCCTTGGGATCTGCCGCCCCAGCAGACAGCCACATGGACCAGGATCCCATTGCACAGGACCAGCCGCCCGCGCCTGTGCCCATAGAACTCAACGTCACCCCCGAGCGGCTTCGCCAGTTGGCTGCCGGCGCTATCATTCTCCTTTCACTCTGGGAGGCACGGACGTACATTCGACGTCTCTACGGCATGAACAGCAACCGCAGAGAATCGAAGAGCAAAGCCGCTTCTAAGGATCTCAGCAAGACGCCCGTCAAGGTTCAGGGCATCACCGGCGACAAGTTCTGGGAAGAGATCACCTCTCACATTGCAGGTCTGGCTTCGCAAGAGAGCCTCATACGAAAATGCCGAGCATTCGTGGAGCTCATGAACGTCGACAAAGAATTCAAGGTCCAGAATGCCGACGAGGAGCTCGATGACGAGGATCCGTCCACCCCCAGCGGGGGCGAGGACGACGCGCTGAACGCGCTCGGCCGGAAGAGAAAGGCGGGCCCCGGCACGCCTGGCAGCCGGAAAAAGCAGGCTCGCATGAACGGCCAGAAATCGCGCGGACGGCCGCGGAAGAGCACGCAGCCCGCCAGCGACGACGAGGATGCTGATGGAGATTTTGATGACTTCTTCTGAGGCGGCGGGAACGGACCGGTGTGCTACAACGAAACACGAGGGGCGTTACTGGTTTTCTCGTTTCCGTGCATGGCCATGTCGGCGGAGTCACATGGCTTTCAGACGAGTATGGTGGAGGGAATCATGTCAGGGCTGTTTGAGCATGGATGAATGGAGGACAGACAGCATGGAGCCCTCGGCGATATTGGTGTTTTCGGGCTGGTCGCGAGGGAGGAAAAAAACTAGTTGCAAAACGGAACTGGGCGTTTAGGGGTTTCAACACGTGTGCACCCTGCAAGGTCAGGAGCGAGCTGCACGGCTTCTTGTTTTGGGGTGGGAGTGGGCGTGGGATCTTTTTTTCTTCTGGCACTTTGCACCTTTCGATGATACCTCTCTTCATTCTACTCACCCTCTATACGTTTGGAGGTTGCGTAGGCGGAAACCGCTCAGTTTAGGAGCAAGATATTTCGCTTGCTAATGCAGACTGCTGCTTAAAGCTGTGTGCGTCTGACCCAGTGATGTGATGCCACCGGAAAACGAAGATGATTGACACATACATGTCCATTATTATGTTTCGTTATATTCCAACGAGCGAACTTCTCTCGTCATCCCAAGGGAAGTTTCCAAGGGAACCCTACAACGAACGTATTCCCAGCTCTAGGTTGCACCCTAAACGCCCATGCAATGCCGCTTGCGAGACTCCTCTCGGCTCTCTGGACTGCGCCGAGTCCAATATATCCCTCTGAAATCGTCGCATCTCCATAGTATAAAAAGAGTAAAAGTTTCCGCTGTTTCTGGGTATCACTGGGCATCTCCTTTCCGCATCCCTCTCTGTGTGCGCTGCCTCTCTTTCCCGAGGGTTGTGTTACATCGTGATGGAGACTTTGAAGTCGGCGTTTCCGCGTGTTATAAGACCGTGACTTCGTCGACGTGATTAATGCCGTCGCACGAAAGGAAGGTTTCACTCGCTCGCGTCCATGCTGTCGAGCCATCCTCGCACTGCCTCTCGGAGGACGCTCTCTCGCTCTTCACCCACGGCGTTCCTACCGTTGCCAGTGTGGCCTTCGTTCTCGTGCTCTCGTTTCTCAACAACGTCCCGGATGATGTCGTGCAAGGCGGACAAAACGACCGACTTGCACTCACCTCGCGGTACCTCCTGAATCATGTGTGGTGGTGTCGCCTGGCTTTCCTCTGTTTGCGATGTTTCGCTGTTGCTCCGGGCGCGGCCTTTGCTAGTCGAGCGTGAGGAGTTGGATGAGTTTTGTTTGCTCGTGTCAACCCCCTGAGCAATGACTCTTTCGACCGCTTCAGTCAAGGCATCATCCAAGCTCGCAAATTGTTCCTCGATAAACTCTTCTTCCAGCTGGTGCTCATAGGGCATGACTGACGGAGTCAGCAGGGCGGCACCATAGACGCTGGAGCCAGCCGAGCCCATCGGAGCTGGTCGTTCCGACCACGGCCTCGGCCGGATAAGACGCCGGTAGCGAATGCGCTTGGTTGTGTGTGTGGCCGCGTCTGCGATCATTACTGAACTGACGTCGACCCATCTGTCGGCGGAGTCATCTGTTGGTTGCTTGTGAAAGATGAACGGGGTTGGTTCCGATCGCATAGACTGCTTGATCTGGTCCACCAAGTCATCCTGGGGTGGGATGGCTTGCAGAACAAAATCCTGATGGTACCGCTGCAAATAGCCGGCGACATTCATGGGTAGATCGCCATCAATAACGATGCGAGACAGCTGCTCAAAACCCTCCAGTCCACCGCCTAGCCCTGGGGTGGAAAGATAGCCACTGCTGGAAGGAGAGCTGACGGCAGTCTCAAAGGACGTGATGTAGTCGGGGAACGGGATGTCGACGTCAATGACACCGTCTTCAGGGTTGATCGTAGTCTTGACGGGAGACTGGAACGCACTAGTGGGATCGGGCGTCCTCTCCGTGTAGACCAATCTTTCAGGCTCGTCATCGATGGCTTGCTCATCGTCGTAACCGCGAGGTGTCTGAGGCTCACTGCCCTCGATAGAGGGCCTGGGGTCACCCATACCACGATAGGCCTCCATGATGGATGCTTCCCGGACCATTTCCACGAGCTTGTCAGGCCTGCCAAAGTTCGGCTTGACAGGCGAGGTGGGACTGCTGGATTCGTGCATCGTCAGGTTCGACGACCCTCTTCGAGCAGCCGTGCTCCATAAGCCGCTGATCATGCTGCCCCACCGAGAACTTGATGCGCGTGAATCGGTGCTCGCGGTGCTCATATGCCCCGACGTCTCCCCTCGTATCAGCGAACGCTTGAGGTCATCGGCAGCAATGCTGCTGCTGCTTCCGGGCCGTGGCCTCCGGCGGCTCTCAACCCGGTGAATAGTGGAAAAGTGAGGGATGGAGGTCTCTGGTGTAATCGTGGTCGTCGTCGCTGCGCTGCTCTTCCTGCTTCCCACATCGTTGCCCGGGATAGGAAGGTTGGACCGTAGAGAACCCACATCAGAGAAGCGCCTCTCATGATGGCCTTCCATAGCAAGATGAGCAAGCTGAGCTGGAACGCCAGACATTCGCGTGCTCTGGCTCACGTTGCGCGTGTGAGAGGTTCGCCGCGGCCCCGTCCTGCGGTTGATTTTTCGACGGAGGGACTCTTCTCGCAGAATTGGCACGACATAGGAAGGTGGAGACTGCGAGAAAGCGCCAACAGACGTGGATGTGCTCGGCCGGTGCGGGCGCGCAGTGGGAACCTGCTGATTTGCAGGGAGGAAGGCCGACAGCAGGAAAATTAGTCGCCGTGCAAGCATCTTGTCTTGGGAAACGATGACGGTACGAGCAGGGAGGAAGAGATCTTCCTCTCCTTTCGCCCGTTGCTGCTCATAATACTTTCTCCGATATGATGTGGGACTCAGCGCTTGGAGCCAGTCCATGTGCGTAGCGAGGAAGCCAGTCAAAAGATTGAAGAAGAAAGAGAACTCTTCTTCCTTCTCGCCAGCTCGACGAGCCATCCACCTGGCCTCGTCCCGCCAGATGCCCCATCTGCCCTGGCCAGTGATGACGCGTTGAGCGCGGAGCCCACTCACAACTCTGACTCTGGCCATTGCAGCGTGCTGCGCAATTAGTTCGTCGTGCTGAAGACGATGGGACTGCAACGCAATGAGCTTAGAGTTCGTTTTGGGTGGCTTGAACATGTGCACGTCGTCACCTCTTCGGTTGAGGGACGGCGTGCGGCCCACAAACGAAGCCACAGGGGCCACAGTGGGATCGGGAGAAGTGATGTCTTCTTGTCTGAGGAGAGCGCCCAGGGACGTCGCGACCGCGGACTGAAGATGGGTCAGAGTCCTCATGATAATGTCCCAGTGCTGGGTCACGACATCCATACGATCATCAACATCGGCAGAGAAGGAAGACTCGAGCGACTCGTTATGATGACCGGAGCCTGGCATGGCCCAGCCCGAGCGGCGTGCGGAATTCATAGACGATGCAAAGGAGTCATGATCGGTGTATGACCCAGGTCCTCGGAACGCTGAGCGGGCAGCAGGCGGAGGCATAGTCTGATTCGGACTCGGTGGCAGCTGAATTACGAGTACGACGGCGTACATCGGTGTTCTCTTCTGCTTTGGCTGCGGCTTCTTCTTTGGGGCTGTTTCGTCTGGTGGCGGGAAAGGGAACCCGGCATTTTGATCCGAATAACGGCTCATCGGAGTGTCGTTCTCAGGGTCATCCGTTGGCAGGATGACCGGGAATAATCTTGTGATCAGGATTTTCCTCCTGTCTGTGTGCCTAGGCGTGGAGGTCGTGGATGTGAAGGGCGGGGAGGGGTGGACCGGAGAGACCGTTTCAGAGGTATAAGATTGAGCCAGTCGGCTCGACCGCATGCTTGATCTCCCGATGGAGCCACGACCGTCACCCAGCAGAGAGCCAGCATACTCAGTGCGACCATCGCCAGAGCTTGGGACGATGTGGACTTTGGTTGAGGTTCCCTTGTATGCCATCAACTCTGAGTTCCCGAACGTACAGCTAGAGAAGGCGTTGATCTCGTCGTTGTATTCGCGACGGGCGCGCTGCATCTCAGTTTCGGCTGCTGTCTGGGTGCGACCTTGCAGCGAGGCGCGACGATCGAAAGCTCCTTGGCGGGGTTGAGGGCTGTCCGGCTGGATAACGAGCGGTCTTGAGCCTTGATTTAGACTGCTCTTTCGAGGCGAAGCTGGCGTTCTTCGAGGGTCCTGGAAGGCCGGCATCCCAGCTGATGAACGATCCGTGGCGGGGGGGGCCGGCGGCGGCGGTCCTTGGCTGTCGAACAAGAGTTGAGAGGGATAAGGGCCGGCGGCATCCTGCATGATGAGGACTCTAACATGACGTGTGTCGAGTTCGATGTCTGCATCGTAGTCGAAGGGGCTGCCTGGGGCTGCTGAGGGTAGAGCAGTCGAAAGGGGAAAGACCTGGTCGTTGTGGTGCTGGAACAATGCCTCTGCCTCGGGAAACAGGAGATGGCGGGTGTGGATGTCCTCTTGCACAGACTCAAGGGAGGGCTGGGGAGGTTTGGGGTTGCTGGTTTGAGGCGGGCCACTGTTGCTGGCAGCGTTGCCAGTTCCCAGATTGAACAACTTCCCCAACATGGCGGCGTGTTAGTCGGGCCACAAGGGGAATGACTGGGGATGCAGGGTAAATGTAATCTCAAGGGCAAGATTCCGAACCCATTCTCAGCAAGGGAAGATGAAGGGGTCTAGGTCCAAGGGCATCGCATCGGCCTCAGGGTCCATTAGTGGAAGAGAGGGGTGACGAGGGTAAGCAGCTGTGCCGGTGCGGTTGCAAGCCACAGAAGGCGCTTCGTGAGGAAATGGCGGCGGCGGCGGTGTGAGGAGTAAGTGCGGTGAAGTCAAATCGGGGGTAGTTTGGTCTCGACCCGGACCTATGGTGGTGGTATACCGCCGATTGCCGTGGTCACGAGAGCAGTTGTTGTTGACGTGTGCACCAGATGCAGGAAGCGGGCAATATGGCTGCAGGTGAATGTCGCAGGAGAGACGATCCTCGGGACACGGGGCTCAGAAGCACTGTTGCGTGGCAGGAGTGTCGAAAGATCCAGGGGCAGGAGGAAAGCGGCCAGTCGATGTGTTGTGGGAGCTGTGCGAGCGGCTGGGCGGTGGTATGTGAAATGACAAGTGAGAGCTGGGAGAACCGGAAGGTCGGGTCGCGTAGTGGCTGTCAAAAAGTGGCGAGGCGTTCAGGTCCAGGTCCCGGTCCTTGTTCGGGTCCGGGGGTGGGCACAGGGAGGTTTGAGTGGTGGCGGGCAAACTGGCGGATTCGTCGTCCAGGTGGCCGGTGTTGCTGGTCGTTGCGAACCGTAGAGGGCGAGGGAGATTTGAAGAACAGGAGGCGCGGCGAATGCGTGATGGACGCGACAGCCCACACGAGGTGAATAAGAATGGAGGGGAGGGGAGAAGAGTCGGTCAAGAAGGGAGAGGTGGTGTCGCACGAAGCAGCATGCGTGTCTGGATTGATCCGGTCTGGTTTTGGTGCGGTTTGGTCTGCGGGTACCGGAGGGTGTAGGAATGTGACGGGATGGATGGGTTGGCGGGGGCGCAAGGGCGAGGTGTCGTCGTGAGCTCGTTGTTTGGGGGTCGTCCTCTGGATTCTCCTTTCGCACGACTGCTGTGCAGAGTCGTTGGTGTGTGCGTCAGAAGCAGAGAGGCGTCAATCAGAGACCATGGCTACCGTTACCGGTTGGTGACCCAGATATGTAGCTGAACGTGTACAGTGCGTGCTGCAGGTAATCGCGTGGGCGTCGACGCTGATGACGGCGGGGTGCCACGACATCAGTGAAGTGGAAGGCTCGGGCGACACAAGGCGGGACGTGGCCTATTTTTGTCGTCGAAGGAAAAAAGACGAGACGGGTCGAGAGGAGACGAGAGGAGGGAGGAAACGGAGGGGTAACAAGGGGAGGGGCCCTTGTGATGCGACGCGATGCGCTGTTGCGTTGATGCGCGTGTTTGTGATGTCGTATGTAGCCTCGCCTTGACATCGAGGTCAAGCGAGAGCTTATCGAATTGGCCGGGGTCGCATTCGCAGCTGCTGGGTTGGCTCGGCGGGCGTCGTGGTGCCCTGGCTGGGTTGGCTGGGGCCTCTGGGAGGGTGAGGTTGTTGAGGTGTGATGGACGGATGGGTTGATTGATCGATGTCGGTTTGCTCGGAATCTTCAGCACCAAAATGCGGTGAGGGAGTGGGGAGGGAGGGGTGGAGCACTGAGGCCGGTACGTACCTGAACGACCCCTCCAAAGTGGGTTGATGGCCAGGCCATCTGCCCTGTAAAAATGAAGTGCAAGGGTGGCCCCAGCACGCTTGATCCGGCCCTCGGGAGCAGACGGTGGGCAATGGGTGACCGGGCATGGGGAGCCAGGTGCGATGCACTCCGTCGCGACTGCTTCAGCAGTCAGGCAGTGGGTCCCGGGCGCGCCTTGAGGCAAGCGTCAGGGAGAGCAGGACAGGATGTGCTTTCCTTGGATGCATGGCACATCACCGGCGCGTCCTCCTCCTGCCGCCGAGTCAGCCATGAGCTCTTTCCGCAGGCCATGACTTCATCCCCTATCGCTCGATCGCCCATCATCGCGAGTCTCTCCCAAGGCGCCATTCCTGCTCACCCTCAGACACGGATGGCTATCCGGCCAGCCCCGGCATCCTACTCCCGGGTCTTCGCTCTGCGAAATTCGTTCAAGTCAAGCTTGTCATGGCACCCGGGGACTGAGGTGCCGCTGCTGCCCAACGACCACGACCCAGACCAAAAACGAGACCATTGGCACCCTTCCCGCCCTATTCATCACCGCTCGCACCCCAAGCAAGCCTATCCCTGCCTCTTATCACAGGTCGTGGTCCTGGGGATCGCCTCACACGAACCCCCTGGGACCCTCGCCCGCCGTCGCTACGAGTGTCACGATGCGTCGGCAGCGCCCTTCGACCCGGGGGGTCTTCAGGCTGTCGGTCCATTTAGCCCCCTCGTACGTTTGGTGACAAAGACCCTTCTCCCAATCCAGTCAAGTCGCACAGCACGCGGGCGTCGCCGTTCCAGGGCTCGCAGCCATCTCGGCGCAGCCGGACAATGAATGGTATGACAATCAACCTTGCTGTGCTTCGTCTGCCCGAGTCGAGCGCAGCTTCTCAAGACCGATGAACCTTGTATGCAATTCATGATCAAATCACCATCGTGCACCCGACACCACCAGCCATCACCGCTATGGGCGCCAACACGCTGCCACGTCCGACCACTGAGCCTACTGCATCTTGACTTTGCCCAACACACAGATGATGCCACCCGGCAGTCAAGCTTGGGAGCCTACTGCGGGCTGCTGAAAGCGTAAGCGATTTCTAATCGGAGCCTACACAGCGGTTGATACCAGCCGCCAATAATTGCGCAGAAGCTAATAGACGTCTTCCCGTTGACGTGCCCTTGTTGATCTGTGCTCTGCTCTGCAGCCGACCACGAGCCATGGCTGGCATACCACGTACATAATGCAGGAGCAACATGTCGCGTCTGCATCATCTTGGACTGTCTTTATCGACCCGTGCGGCGTACCACACCCCTTCCGCGATGGTCCAGATCGCCCATCGAGAGGCTGACGTCGTGGTATGCCACCACTAGAGTATCATCTCATACCTTCAGCCCTCCAGGCGGCGTGTCGACCGTCGAACACTAACAAGCTGAATCGAATTCAACAGGCACACAGACTCATCAAAGCGCACCCAGCGGAACGGTTCCCCGACGCTCATGCCAACCCCGATGACATCACTCGCCATGCCGTTCAGTATACTTGGTATGATTTTGGTGGTTTGGTCGGTATAGCGGCACCAAACGGGTTTGGCTATCGCATTTGTCTGGCTCCGAAGAGAATCAACGAAGACTGCCGAGCACCTCGCCCGGCGGCATCAGCCCGTTCTACCTCGCTAGAAAACAACACCCGAGAGATACTGTCGCTCATTTTAGCCGCGGGCCGAACCCGCCCGTGACAGACAGGATGAGAAATGACACAGGCAGCCTAGTCAGGACGGACAAACTCAAGCCACAAATTGAGGCCCCTGGTACTTTTCTCACCGAAACCGGTTCATCCCGCGCTGACCGCTCACCGGTCTTCGTTTATGGTCTGGTGACCCTGTCGTTGCTCCAGTCAGGTCACTAGCAGACCACCGGTCCGCCGAGGGGTTTGGCAAGTGAGCTGGGCCAAATCCCATTCACAATATTGAGCCGTCTCCTTGTAAGGGCTTATCTAAGTTCGCGACGACATGTGCTCACACGTCATAGGGGTCTGGTCTCGCGAGGACTCCCGGCCGAAGACGGAAGTCGGGGGAAGGGAGCTTCGGGTTGAAGGCGGTGCATCCGGCTGAAAGGTCAACGGCCGTGGCTATGGCTGTGGTGCTTCAGAATGAATTCGTCTTCGTGTCAAGCGTTGCGTCTGTCGCCATGGGAGGGCTCAGTTGAGGCTTGTCATGGCCACGCTTCATCTTGGGTGTTATCGCGCAACCTGGACATGAAGTGGCCGACCCCCACGTCTTTCGCTACACAAACGCCTCATCCACGACACTGGGACACCGCCAGGCAGCATGTTTGCCGTCTGCCTCGTGGACTGAGACATGTGGCAGCTATGAGGCGAGGTTGTGGCAGAATGGCGTTGAGGGGGGGCGGTCCAATGGAGGGCTCGAGATGCGCAAGCCTCACGGACATGAGCTGTCGACCTGGGATGCGTTGTTACGGCCCCGTGGGTCGGGTCTGTAGACAAAATGACTTGAAGGCTCGAGAAACCGCGTTTGGCGCGCAGGTATCGATACACAGCCCCCCTTTTCTTCCCTTTTCTCGGTGGCAGACGGCCACTGTGTGTGCGGAGTCCTTGTATGCATCGTGGAATGTAATGAGGGTCGTGACAATCCCGAGCGGTCGATCCACGGCTCGTATGTGGGGGTCGGGGCTGATGTGCATGTTGCATTCGTCCCCCGCAGGGACAAGATGGGGCATGAGAAGAAGACGACTGGTGACAAGCGCCCAGAGACTGAGGTGTTTTGCGGCACTGTCAGGATACAGGTGCTGGCCCTGTGAGGGGTCATGGAGATGGGACAATAGCGACCATAGTCCTTGGGCCCCGAGACTGGAGGCTCTCCGGCGCGGTCGAGGCTTTGTGAGACTCTCCAGCGGCTTGTTAGGTGACCTCGTGCCACCTGGATAAGGTATGTCGGGGGATACAAGGTAATCCAGCCCTGTTGCGTGGTTCCGGGGGGGGGCTGCTGAGCGACGAGTGTCTCGGCCCGTCCTGCAAAAGGTTTCCTTGCAGTTGAGGGTGCTGACGAGGCTCACGAGGAAGTCCCTAGGGGACGCTTGGCCACGGGTAGGCAGGTGGAGGAGGTTCATGACAGCGGCCCGTGCAACAACCCCAGCATTATCAGCATTAGGGTCTTGGGTCTTCAAATCCATGGTCTGTCTGCTACGGGGCAGGCGAGGACGGGACGGGGAGGGGTCTTCCAGCGCTAGTCTTCCCTAGGCAGGCGGTATCCAGCTCAAGCTCCACGCTGCACCGTTCTGCCACCTGGAGTCGGTCGCATCGAGCTTCGGCATTTGGACGCTTCGAACGAACGGTTGCATCACGACTGATGGCCGACGACCACCGACCACCGATCACCAACCATCGACCACCAGACAGTCATTGGCGACCTCCAACGGGCATCAGGCCTGCGCAATCCAACCTTACAGGACATGATGCGCTTGCATTGTGCCACGACCGCCCCGTGACAAGCAATCACGTCTGCCGACCGCCTCCATGTCGCGCCATGTCGGTGCGACGCCCACCGTCCGCAAAGGACCGAATTGGCCTTCCCATCTCCGCCAGTTCAGTCGTGGGAGTCTCGACCGGACCGCCTCCTCTGCCGACTCGCCTCGTTCCCCGGATACCGTCTCTAGCGCCTCGACGGTGCGCGGCGACCAGTCGTCATCATCTCTGAAGACGCGTCGCCTCGAGAGGCGATGCACCGTCACCGTCAATGAGGGATACAGCCGCGATGAGGTTCTCCTGAACCTCGACATGTTTGGTGGCGAAGTCCGCTCCGGGTGCTTGATGGCCATTACCGTGCTCAAACCCGACAACGATAAGACTGCGGGCCACGGCACATCCGGCCGTGACCATGCCCGAAGCCCTGCCCCTGGGCTCAACGATGGAGAGGCCCTGGGCAGGCGCTACATATTCGTTGTCAAGGACGTGTCGAAGGAGCAGAAGAGCCGCAATGCCAGCCTGGAGATCTTCGTCATGAAGCACATTGCCGACGCCTTTGGCATGAAGAAAGGGTCTCAGGTTCTGCTGACCCATGTCGATACCAACAGCCCCGCCACGGCCGCCTCGCACGTCGAACTCTCCTTCAAAGACCAGTATCTCTCGCGTGCCGACATGTGGAGGATGGCCATCGGCGAGCTCGCCGAGCGCACCGTGTACAAGGGCCAGTCCATCCTCTTCATGGGCACCATCAAGGCCCAGGTCACGGCCGTCTACGTCGAGGGGCGCAAGGCGCACTCGGCCTTCTTCACGAGGGACACCCGGCCCATCTTCCGCAGCGAGTCGGCGCGCTACGTGCTGTTCATACAGATGGCCCGCGAGATGTGGGACTTTGACGCCGAGGGCTCGGGCGAGATTGTCTTCAACAAGGTGGTCAACGGCTTCCTCCCCGCCCTATTCAAGAAGTGGGCCAAGATGAAGGTCAAGCATCTCGTCACCATCGTGCTCTTTGCGCGGGTGGAGTACGACACGGGTCTGAATGCCGAGCTGGCGAGCAGTGCGATGCAGGGCGATTATTATACGGGCACCCAGCAGTCGGGCGAGCGCAGGCCGTACAAGGACTTTTATCGCGTTGTTGTGAGCGAGATGGCGAGCAATGAGTGGACGACCATCCTGTACCAGCTCAAGAAGGACTTCAACTTCTTCCGCCGCGACATCAGCCTGCATCACCAGAAGGCTGACAGTGCCTTCGTCCCCCTTGCCGAGGATGTGGATGGGAAGACTACCACCCCTAACAGGGTCAAGGCCGAGTCGTCGCTTTCCATGTTTGGCAACTTTCTCGAGGCCATCAACATGGCCTCGTCTCAGTTTGCCCACGACTACATCGACCGAGACCTGATGCGTACCGGCATCTCCATCGTCATCATCACGCCCGGCCCTGGTGTCTTCGAAGTCGAGTATGAAACATTGCGGCGGACGACCGAGGCTCTCGTGGGAAACGGCATTGGAATTGACCTGATCTGCGTGCCTAAGATGCCTCTGCACTCGGTTCCCCTGTTCCGTTATCGCAATCCTCAACCTTCAGATGGGTCCCATCATCACCGAAACAAGTCGATGCGCAGCCGCGAGAGTACTCCCAATCAACAGGCCACCCCCATCTTCGGCAGCTATCAGTCCATTGCTGAATCCCTATCGCCCACCAAGGGTCTGGAGCTGGCGCGTCGCATCGACTCCCTCGCACACGCCCAGGATGAGTGGTGTTATGCTCTGCCCCAGTGGCTGCACGTCTCCTACTGGACCGGTACCTCGGAAGAGGCGCTGTCGTATCAAGGCATTGCGCTGTCTGTTGCTGAGAACGAAAAGGAGACACACGAGGAGTTCATCATCCGCGCCAGGATGTACGCCTTGCAGATGCGGAGCGTTCTGGAGACCAACGAGATTGAGACAACACCGTTGCAGGCTGATCCGCTGTATCCGATCAACAGCGCAGATTCGAAGACTCTCCCAAAGACCCGTTTTGGAGCGCCGGATGAGGTCGCCTTCGTTCCCTACAAGCGTCCAGTTGATGCCCTTTTCGACCACGTCTATGGTTTTCAAAAATTCATCCCTGACCGGTTATCCAAGCCCGGAGAAAAGTCCTTATGGAAACAACTGCAGGCGTATGACGAGACGAGGGCAAAGCTTCCCAAGTCCCGACGGATAACTCAGGCCAGACATTCACGAGAGCTGGATGAGACCACCAGACGACAACTGCAGGAAGACACTGGTCTCTTCGGGACTTCCTTGCCCGAGAAGAAATTGGTTGGAGGCCACAGCCACGGTTCTGCAAGCACAGCGCGCAAAATGTCGATGAACTTTGAAGAGGGTGAAAGACCCGACCTGCCGGCAGCCTTGCGCAAGCAGTCGACTGCCACACTCACAGACACGGCCTCCAAATCAACCTTGGCTCCCAAGACGCCGAAGTTCATGCGGCAGATCAGCCTCGGAATCCGAGGCTTTGGCATCGCTGCACCCAAGGTCGCGCAAGCTGAGGCAAGCTTTGAGACTGTCAATGCGTCCAATGCAGAGCAGAACAAACCAAAAAAGACGAGTGGCGAGGACCTCGCTGCGCCGCTAATCAAGTCGACCTTGCCGCGTCCCACGTCACCGCAGTCCATCAAGCCTTCAATATCCTCCTTTGCGCCTCAGCTGTTCAGAACTGATTCGAAAGACACCTTGACCGATTTACCATCCACGCCCAGCATTCCCATTGGCACAAAGTCATCTCAATGGGGGAGCTCGACCAACCTGCAAAAGATGGGCTCTTTGATGGCGCCAGGCATGCCCTCGACCGTCCGCAGAGACCTGCAGGATGACCCTGATCAACGATCCTCGACGGCATTGAGAGCAGAGGACAACAACAGGAGGTTCAACAGCAAACTTAGAGCGGGCGACGTGCCTGAATCGCCCACCACTCTTTCGCCTACCACGGCTGTCACGCCCTGGCTGACCCTTCTGAATCCTTCGAACCCCGACATGAAGAAGGTCGACGACACGGTTCTCTACAGCCGGTGGCAACACGTTTTCCCTAAAACCTCCGAGATGAAGGTCATGAAGTGGAAGGCGCTCTGCTGTCCTGCTGCGGTGCCCCTGACTACGGAGTATTTCCCCACCAAGGCGCAGTTCGACGCCGAGTACCAGCGTCAGCCGTACAACATCGCTCAAAATGCGGATGATGAGCTCGTCGAAGAGCCGAAGACCCGTGAGGAGTTTATCCGGGAGCTCATCAGTTTGAGGTTCTCCCAGGGCTTCCAGCTCGTCATCGGGCCCTCTGTCGCCCGGGCCTTTGGGCAAAAGCAGATGAAGATCGCGGATATATTTTCGCGGGACCAGGTCATGGAAGACGGGACCAGTGTCTTCATGTCTGTCGGCAACACCATTCATCAGTTGTCATGCGTGAACGGCGCTGAGGTGGAGGTCAATATCTTTGTGCGAAAGCCGACCAAGTCGGCACTCTTACCGTATACCTTCGGAGCGATGTACAAGCCGGCAATCCGTACGCTTCTGGATGTCAACTACCGAACTCGAGAGATTGACATTCTGACGCCCAAGCCCGAGAGAAATTGGAATTACATCGACTCGTTCCTAGCGGGGCACAATGATGAGTTAACGGAAAGCCTTAGGTTCTGGCGGGCGAGATTCGTGCTGATTCCTATGCTGCCGCGCAACACGTCCGTCCCAAGGAACCAGTCGGGGGACAACCCTGAAGAGGTCCGCCTCGAGGGCATCAGACGACTATCGCTCCAATGGCAGAAGCACCGCTATATCTCTCCTTCTGAGCGCCGTTTCCAGACTGGCCCGCGGAAGCAACGAGACCCCAATCCTCTGGACATTGTGTACAAAACAGAGGATGCCTCGGCTGTCATTGCTGCCGAGGTTGACTCACTCCCTCTTCTGGAGGGAACGGAAGGAAATCGAAAGGGTCAACTGGTTTCGAACCGAGAGCGGTTCCGCAAGTCCAACCTCAACGTCGCCGCCCTGGCGGAGGCGATTCAGCAGCCAGAGGAGAACGGCGGCGTCAAACTCCAGAACCGGCGTTGGCACTTGCGGCTGCATTACAACTGCTTCATCGGCTCTGACATGACGACATGGCTCCTTGACAATTTTGAGGACCTCGAGAACCGAGACGAGGCAGAACAGTTAGGCAACATGCTCATGGCAACCAAGTACGACAAGTCGGAAGACAAGGAGAAAGAAGAGGCCAAGAAGGACAAGAACAGGGGCCTCTTCATCCATGTGGAGAAACGTCATCCGTTCAGGGACGGCCAGTACTTTTACCAGATTTCCAGCGACTACGCCAAGCCGCTTCCACCGAGTTGGTTCAACTCCCGGAAACGAGATGCTGCGGTCCCTGCGACGCCCATGGCCGAGCACACGCCGAAGGATTCGCCTCGGGGTGGATTTTCGCGTCCGACGTCGCTGCACGAGGAGAACTCGCCCATGTCAGGTGCTACGACACCGACGGTCGCAACGCTCTTCAACTCCAAGAAGAGACCCAGGGTTGTTCTGAGCAAGGTCGTGAAGTACGACGTGGACCATCGCAAGCGCTCGTACCGACCCGAGAGGATCGACCTGCACTACGATCGACTTCACAATCCGGACAACTGCTATCACATCCGCCTCGACTGGCTGAACGTGACGGCGAAACTGATCGAAGACGCGGTGGAGGGCTGGGCTCGAGAGGCAGCAAATTACGGCCTGCGTCTCGTGGAGGTCCCCATCAGAGAGGCTTGCACCATCACCGATACGAACCCTTTCCGCCGACCCTACACCATCAAGCTCGCCATCCCGCCTCCGGCACAGCAGCCGTCGACATTTTACGATCCCACTTCGTTCAGTGCCCAGACGTCGCCCGGAAAGCACCCATACCACGCGGCTATCCTGAAGAAGTTTGACTTTGTGCTCGATGTCGAGGCGGCGTCAAACTACCCAGCGAACGTCGATGTCAGCTACTCGTGGGGCAAGCCCGACTTTAAGTACACACAGTACATCCACCGTTCTGGTGTCTTGCTCGCCGAGGTAACCGATGAGGGACACTTTATCATCTTGGCCAACCGCCTTTTCAGCGAGCGCGCCACGGCTGCCCGTGAGAAGGAGATCAAGGACGCCCGGGACTCGTACGGCGGAGGCAGCACCACGCTGCCCGTTCCCGTAGAACGAGGTGGCGGTGGCAGCCGCTTTTCATCCATGGGGTCCTACACACCGTTCGGGATTCCCGAACCCGGCCCCATGGCTTCGCCGCTGGCCAAGCCGGCGCTGCACGCGCCGTCGCCCACCATGAGGGCCACGGACTACTCATCGTCGGCTCACAGCACCTTCCCCGGCAGCCTCAACCCCAGCATGCCCCGGCCCTTCCACCTCAGCGAGCCGTCGCTCGTCAAGGACGACTTTGAGTCCTTCTGCGGCGACGCAGTGGCCTTGGAGGCCTTCTACAAGGACGTGCTCGAGAGGTCGCGCGACTCGCGGTCGCCGCTGTCGACACCGGCGAACGCGCTGGGCCACCAGGGCGGCGGGGGGCTGGAAGCGGTGCCGGAGGCGAGCATCCCGAGCCTGGGCCTGCCGGAGCGGATGCTCGGGGAGATGCGGGAGTTCAGCAGCCCGAGCCCGGGCCCGGGTGCGCTGCGGGCGTCGACGACGGCGACGACGGCCATGGGGATGATGAGCAGCCCCGTACTGGCGGGGGTGAGCTTTCTGCGGCGGGGGAGCGTGCAGGCGCAGCTGCAACAGGTGCAGCAGGCGCAAGAGGGAGCCAGGTCAGAGGGAGGGAGCTCGCTGAAGGATGGAAAGGGGGGCAGCTGAATGTATGATGATGAGCTGAGAGAGTGACATGATGGAGTCTGGAGTTAGATAGGGGTTGGACGAGAGATTGCTATTTCTCGGGCACGTCGGTACCCAGGCTCATCCACGAGAGCAACCGGGTGACGTGTATTAATGCATATTTATCTTGTGCCTAGGATGGCCTTTTGACTCGGGTGCCATGTCCTTAATGAAGTGCCTGATCACGGAGGAGACTACATCTCTGTCTTGGCCGTAGGATGCATTGAGGCAACAGCACCTCAGGGGTGCGCATGCTGTCTTAGTCATCGTCCCGTCGAGTGCCCGCGTCAATGCGGATGGGGATGGCATGTACGGTTGGGATCCATGGAAGGAGCAATGGGAAGGATGGATGCCAGGGCAGGCAGGGCAGGCAGTCAAGCCTTCCTCCAATTGACGGCTTTTGTCGGATTCTCCCATTTTCAACGGAAGGACGCCTTCCTCCATCTTACATCTACCATGCAGCCGGGTTTCTCGGTTGCTGTCAGAACTGATTGACTTGCCTGTTCAGTATGGCCCACACTGCCAAGGCATACATGGTGACGGACGACTGCGAAAAGATGGCTCAACGAATATCCGACGCCAAGTGGTATGGGTTGGTCTTCAAGTCATGCCAGGCAATCTGGAGGAAAGGATCGTGGGATACGTGCTTCACCTCATCGACAACAAGGCGTCACTGGCATCACGGGGACCGGGTCGGACTTCACTCCAAACCCTCCTTCACCGACACTCGGGCGAAACATTGGCCTCCGTCTAGGTGCTGACCTCGACAGACAACCAACACATCCCTCATCGTCACTCCAAGCCTAGCCCCGGCCGGGGCAGATGGAGGGGAACCTCCTCCGATCGCATCGCCCTTCGTTTCGCGCGTCACCCACCAGCCTGTCAGCTCATGGCCCGTGGCCCGGGGGCCTCTGCATCAGACGAACCAAGCGGTCGAACCGTCGCAGCCCGGGCGCGTTTCTGTTGGACAGGCGGGAGCAGCGGCCCCTCCAAGCTGCAGCGGCCTTGCCTTTGGTCTACTGCAACAGCTGCAGACAGACCGCAGACGACTGCAGACCGCCTTGAGGCCCAATTCACCTCCGTCTCTTTTTTCCTCCGCGTCCCGCCTCCTCCTGGTCCATGTCCGGCTGATCGGTCATCTGTCTGCTTTTGCTTCGACTTCTCCTCACCTCCCACCGCCTCTCACTGGTTCGGTCCAGCCAGGCGAGACCAGGCCACTCTCACTCCGACCAGACCACGACCCCCTCCCTGCTTTGGCCCATTGGGAGTCCATTGGGCACTCAACCACTTCCCCTCACCATTGGACACCCTCGCAGTCTTGCAGCAGCAGCAACAGCCTGGCATTCGAGCCACGACACTCCTGCACAGACCCTCAGCCAGACCCTCAGCCAACTGCCTGCGCTTTCGACCCTTCTTGAACCCGCGAACCTCCTCGCAGATCCCTTTGTCCCTCCTCCCCACCCACTCCCATTGAACGACTGTCCGACGCCGTCATCCCCACGACACGACCACGGTACACCAGACCAGACACGGCCACCGAGCGAGCTCTCTTCCTCCGACGACCTGCGACCTGCACTGCTGGTGCTGCCACCGCCGCTTCATGCCTTAATCCTGCAGGATACATAGCAGATACCGCTAGCATTGCTCTCCCCCCGTCCCTCCTGATTCCCCTCTTCTCCTCCCGCCAGTTGTCATCGCTAGGTGCATTCATAAGCCAGGTCAGTTTATTACCGATGTCCTCCTCCCCTCCTCCCTGCCCTCCCCCCGAGAGCCGGCTTCCTATCTCTACCCTCGTCCCGCCACCTCCTCGCACGCGATCCTGGTCCGGGGTCCAGAGGAAGATGCCCAGTGTACTTGTAGTGGAACCACCTTGAGAATTGCTCCCTTTGTGCACTGTTGCTGCCCTCTACCACTTCGTCGCTCGCCTAGTTGCTGCATCCCCCGCTCTCTTGCTAAGATGCGTTCCAGAGAGCTCAAGACGCGGAAAGCAGTCGTCAGGATGGATCCCGACTGTGCCATCTGCCATGCTCCGGCTACCATGGCATGCGATTGTGAAGCCAAGGGCCTCGAGGTCGCCATCAAACAGGCCGAGAGCAGGATGATGCAGTCCATCTACAGCGACATACGGTTCGTCCAGCCTTGCTACGGATCCCCATGCTTCGGCTATGCTGACAACTTCCCGCAGCTCTTGGGTCCGTGGCCGCGCCCAGGACTACATCCTTGAGTACTACCGCCTCCTCACCGAACGCCGCAAGACACAGCACAACATGAACCTCGAGCGCATCACCGCCCACGCCTCCTATTACTACCACACGCAGCCCCATCCCAGCGAGATCGCCGCCGCTCAGGGAGCCCTCAAGCGTGGCATCGACGAGGACTGGCAAGCCAGCGTTCAGCGCTATCCCGAGGTCCTCGAGTACTTCTACAGTCTCGTCGAGCTGACCCTACCACCGGACGATGACCCCGCCGTCAAGGATCCCCCGCTCAGCGCCCTCAATGGGTCGAGGAAGGCGGCACGCAGGTCTGTCGGCCATGCCATAGCCGGTGCAAGCCACCACGAGAGGGAGCCCCCGCTGCCGCTCTCCAGGCGGACCCCCCCGCCACTAGAGCCGAGGATGGATCGCCGGACGCCGGCGCCGAGGGAGAGCCGAAGGGCGTCTTTCCGGCCGCCGCCTCCGCCGCCCATGTCGTCGTACTACGGGGCGCCCCCAGGCTGGGGACCTTAGCCGGTATCGAGCTCGCAGGAAAATGTTCTGATATAAGCGGTCAATGGATAGGATTAATGAAGCTTACGATTTACGACGCCAAGGCAGGGCCATTTTGCGGAGGTAGACAGTTTCTTGTTTTTGCATGCTTTCATGGAGTACCGGCCTGCATATGGGTAGCGAGCATACTGGGATGGGCGAGTGCTGAACGGGGCCTCGGCACGGATGCATCTCAGGGTTGGCGTCCAACGAAGCCGACGGGAGTTTGGTAGAAGACTGAATCACACCTCAAATTCGGCGTCGGAAAGTTCCTGGCTGTGCACTAGTGCCTCGGATGCAGGAATTGTTGAAGAGGGCCAGGAGAATTCAGCCCAAGGAGCACAGCTCAGCAGACGTCCACGACAGCAGCAATACACACACCAGGATTGGAAAAGATGTCATTGTCGCTTGATGCGGCCCCAGGCACCCTAGATACAACAAGACAAACCACCACCGCCCGCCACGCTTTTTGTGTGAGATCAGATGAACACAAAGAAAAACAATAAAAGGAGAAGAAAGTGGGATTATTGGTGAGAAGAATGAGGGAGAGACCACACACGGAGGTGACGCGGAAGGAAGGATCTAGTGCGCAGAGAAAAAGCCGAAAGGAGTCCGCTCATGCAACGACCCGACAAAAGCTGCGACCTTTTTGTAATCCTCACCCCTGAACTCCCTGCTACGAACAAATCTCCCTCTGTGTTTCACATTCGTCGCGCGCTGCGGTCTGGCTCCGGTTTTCGAAGGGCGGCACTGGATCACGGGAGACCGAGGGGTATGGGTCGCTACGCCTTGTCCTCGACGGAGGTCTCCTGGAGGTCCTTGGTAACCTCCTCGACGGCGGAGCCGTTGGCGCCGTTGGTCTTCTCCTTCTCCTCGTCAGCCTCGAGGGCGGCGATCTTGGCCTTGGCCTTCTCGATGTTCTGCGGGCGCACGTGTCAGCTCGGATGCCAGTCAGGGAGGGGGCCACGAGGGCAGGACGCACCTTTTGCGTCTGAGCGGCCTGGTCGGACTTCCACTGGTCGAGCTTGGCCTTGACCTGCTCGGTGACGGCGGGGATGTCGGCGGCGCTCATGGGGGGCTCGACGCCCATGGCGGCGCAGTCCTCGACGACGGAGGGGGGGCAGCTGAACTTGCCGCCCTCGGCGGGCGAGGCAGCGGCGGCGGCGGCGCCGCCCTTCTTGCCCTTCTTGCCCTTCTTGGTGGCGGGGAAGAGGTCCTCCTCGCGGTCCTTCTTGCTGAGGATCTTGGTGCCCTTGATGCCGGCGTCGTCGACCTTGCGGTCGGCCTGGGCGCCGAGGCCGCGGTCGGCCAGGAGGGGCGCCTTCTCCTCCTTGGTGTTGGAGGGGTCGAGGTAGCGGAGCAGGCTCTGGGCGCGGCGGATCTCCTCGAGGTAGGCCGGGTCGCTGGCCTCGGCGAGGAGGCGCTCGGCGTCGGCCTTCTTGCGCTCGAGGTGGTAGCGGTCGTTCTCGGCCTGGCGGCGCTCGCGGGCCTTGTTGCGGGCCTCGCGCTCGTAGGCCTGGGCGGCCTTCTTCTGCTGCCAGTAGTCGTCCTTGACCTTGCGGATGACCTGGAACTTCTCCTGCTGCTCGGCCTGGAGCTTGGTGCGCTCGTCGCGGAGGGACGAGAGGTTCTTGTAGGCCTCGTCCGACTCGGCCTTGAGGCCGTCGAGCTCGGTCTGGATCTTGGTGTACTGGTCGCTCATGGCGCGGGCCTCGGGGTCGTCCATGGAGTCCTTGATCTCCTTGATCTTGGCCTTGAGGTCGTCGATCTGCTTCTGGCCGTCCTCGAACTGGGAAAAGTTCTTGCGCGTCTTCTTGAGCGACGAGATCTCGGCGAGGGCCTTCTTCTCGTCGACGATCTTCATGGTGCCCGCGTTGACCTGGCTGTCGAGGTGGGCGATCTGGCGGTCGAGCTCCTCGACGTTCTTGAACGAGACCTTGCCGCGGGCGACCTTCTGCTCGTTGATGCGGCTGCGCATCTGCTCGTCGAGACGCTTGATCTGGTCGAGCTTGGCGCCGCGGGCGTTCTTGCCGGCGCCCTGCTTCTGGCGGATCTCGTTGGCCTGGGCGATGAGCTCCTGGCGGCGCTTCTGGGTAGGGCTCTGCTTCTCCTTGTCCTTGTTGGGCATGGCGAGGTCGATCTTGGACTTGATGTTGGCCTGGAGGGGGAAGAGGGGTCATCATGTGAGCGGGGGTCCGTGATCCGGGGCGTTGCGCCTGGCACGCAGGGCTGGGCTGGCATGTTGCCGACTCACGAGCTTGTCCATGGAGGCCTTGTGGTCGGCCTCGGCCGCCTTCAGGTTCTTCTGGTACTCGGCCTCATCGGGCAGCTGGGGGCGGGTGGCGGCCTCCTTCTTCTCGGCAGCCGGGGCGGGCGCCGCGTTCTTGGTGTCGGCCATGGTGATGTTGGCGAGCTGGTGGTCCGAGGATCGAGAATCGAGGACGGACAGTCGAAGACTGGAGGAGGAGGAGGAGGATGAGGACGAGTCAATTGGGGGCTGTCTGTGCAGTTAAGCAAGCTGCCCGGGTCGCCTCCTGTATATGTAGAGGAAAGGATAGAGGTAGGAGATGTGAAAGAGAGAACACAAAGCAGGAGGAGGAGGTGCCTTGACAGGTGGACTTGTAGGATAAAATTCCAGGGTCCCCAGGATTTTGATGAAATTCACCCTTTTGGGCCAAGTAGCGGTGCCTCAGTGCCTCGTGGCTCTTTGCTCCTTTTCTCAGCGGGAGCGACCGCCGGGGGGGGTGCTTCGCTGTCCATTGGGGCCGACGCTCATTGATCAGCACTGATTGGCCCCTCCCCACCACCGCCACGCCCCTCTGTGGTCTGGTCTGGCCTGGCCTGGCCTGTGCGCTGTACCTCTTGTGGTGGGGCACGAGAGAGAGCTTCCACAGTGGACACTGACCGGTGGGCACGTGCTCGGTGAGGAGATGCGAGCTGGTATCGGATGAATATCGGCTGAATACCTGACCTTGGCCCCGCTTTGGTCATGGCGTCCCAGCATGCATTGGGGCGGCCCTGGATTTTTTTGGGCAAGGCTGAATGCGAATCTTGACGGAAAGATCGCGACAATCTACAGGTCCAACCTCGCATCTCCTACCGACCTCACCACCACCACCTTTGCTGCCCGCTCCCCGTCAAAGCTATCTCTTCGATCGCAACCAAACACATCTCTCGACCAGCATCCGACACACTCGCCATGGACGGAACCGAAGGCCAGAACAAGGAGGTGGTTCGCTCCTGGCGCGCCTGGAGGACGGTGCACGAGATGTGCGCCGACAGAGTGCGTCGCCCCTCGGCAACCTCGCCAACAGCGTGGCCGGCTCTCTCGCATTGGAATGCTAACATCGCGACCAGGGCTACGAGCTCGCCGAGTCAGAAATCCAGATGCCCCTCGACCGCTTCCGCAACGAGTACCTCGCCGCCGACGGCAGCATCAAGTCCGCCTAACCCCCTTCTCCCTCGACGGCATCCGGGACCTCTCCAGCTAACAACCAGCCCAGCCGAAACAAGCTCACCTTCTCCGCCCGCCCGTCGAACGACATGCTCGCCCGTCACACGCCCGCCGCGACGGCCGCCAACCCCAACCCCGACCCGGACTGCGGCCCCATCTACGTCGAGTTCATCGCCGAGCAGGGCTCCCTCGGCGTGCAGCACCTGCGCAAGTTCGTCCAGCACGTGCTCGAGGGCCACTACAAGTCCGGCATCATGGTCACCTCGAGCCCGCTGACCTCGGCCGGCCGCAAGCAGCTCATGGCCCTCGAGAGCTTCGCCCGCATCGAGTGCTTCCTCGAGGAGGACCTCCTCGTCAACATCACCCACCACGAGCTCGTCCCCAAGCACATCCTCCTCTCCACCGACGAGAAGGCCGCCCTTCTCAAGCGCTACCGCCTCAAGGAGACCCAGCTGCCCCGCATCAAGAGGGAGGACCCCGTCGCCCGCTACCTCGGCCTCAAGAGGGGGCACGTCGTCAAGATCATCCGCAACTCCGAGACCGCGGGTCGCTACGCCAGCTACCGGTACTGCACGTGAGTGGGCCGGCGCCCGGGGCGTGGGAGACGCTCTCGATTAGAGGGAAGGAAGTGAAGGAAGTGAAGGGGAGAGGGGGGGGTCACGAGTAAGAGACGCCGCGCGGCAGCTCCTGCGGAAGAAGGAAAAAAGGGGCGTTTGTGTAACGTTTGGGTTCGGCGTTCAGGGGACTAGACTCCATGTGTAGGAAAGCTACCTCGATTTTCGACAACGAGTGAATCGCTCGCACGCGCTCCTCCCCGTCCCGTGATGTCTTCCAAGGGTCGTCTTCCCAGCGACGAAACCTGCCGACCAGACCAGCCACCGCGCGCCCGCGTGTGTTCCGCTCATTGACCTGGCCGCAGACGGCCGCCACTCTGCTGCGAGGTCGCAGGGAGAGCATCAAAGCGCATCCCGCCCTGCGCGTCCGAGGCCGCCTTGTCGGGACGACGCTCGGACGCGGGACGACCCTTGCCAAAACACCAAAGTATTGGGCTCCCCCCCCGTCGTGATGGACGGCCAGCCACGTTGATCCGGCAGCACGACCACTCTGACTGACTTCGGTGGCTGGGGGCGCCCATCCCGGTTTCCCAAGGCCAGGTTCATCCCCATGAGCTGTGCACACTCGCTAGCCCACCAGGCAGCCCTTCAGGCTCTCCGGGTTCTTTACAGGGCGGATGCATTGCCAATGAGCCATCAGCGCCTCTCATCCGCTGCTCCGGTCTGGAGGCCGGGGCAAGCCACGGCCATGATCCTGCAGAAAATGGTCCAGCCACCTGCCTCCTTCAGTCCAAGCCCACCCACCACCCCGTCATCCTGACCTGATTCACCCCCTCACGGAAGCATACCTGCGGCAAGCCACGGCACAGAGCCAGCATCGCCAGATGCTCTCGCTCACTCGGACCAGAGTCAGTCACTCGCATCAAGCCAACCATGTGAAAATTCATCGCCCGAAGGCGGTCTCATCATTATTATGTGAGCAAGTAGTCGCGACAGGTACGCCGCCAACCCGGCTAATAAAAATAAGGAGGTGACCAGCTGCCATCAGCCGGTGCTGTGCGAACATGTGGCGCCGCAATCGTGCGCCGGGGTATATGCCATAAATGACCAAAAAGAAAAGTGAAAAAACAGAATGCTGCGATGAGGGACGGCGAGGCCCAGTCGTGAGCCCATAACCCAGCGGTGACTGGCAGGCCAACCCAGGCCGCCGCTCATTCATCGCTCACCCCCGATCCTCCCCAGCCAGAACCCGAACAAGCGTGTCGTGTGAAATGCCAACAAACACCATGCGCTGCCTCGCCTGATAACGCCGATCCGAGGGGTTCTAGCATCTAAACTCCATCCGTGGCCCGGAAATACCCATTGTCCCCGCTAAGCCGTCATGATACATGGGCATCTCATGCCTGTAATAAGTATGTTCTTGTTGGTGTGTGTATGTGTGATGATGTGCGAATCGCATCATGCCTTGCAGCAAATCATTTCAACAGCCCGCCAGCGTCCATCAGCTGCGGGCCAGAGGTTGAGGAGGGGTCGTAGATGACCTGGTCAGAATTGCGAGACTGCGGTATTGGTTGCAGTTCAGTGCCGCTCCTGGGCTTCTGGCGAGACTGCTTCGTGTTGAGAGGACCGAGGAGGCCGCCAAGATCTTGTAGGAGAGCAGTCGAGCCCCGGCGCTGACCCGTCGAAGGTGCCGGCAGTGTCGGTGACGGAAGATTCTGTGGGCTGTTGGGAGAGAGAGGGTCCACACTCGACATATAGCTATCGCGCCTGAAGCTCTCCCGTCTGAAGCTGTCGCGTCCGTAGCTAGAGCTTGTCGGATCTTGGCGTTCTTCCGTGAGCAAGCCTCCCACGTCGAAGAACGAAACCCGACGAGGTGTCGTGGTTGAATTGCTTCGCGAAGAATGCAACTCGCGGTTGATGAGAGCGTCATCGCTGCGCTCACTCCTCTCTGCGTGGCTCCTCTGTCGCTCAGGGAAATTCCATTGCCTGAAGTCGTCGGTGAGTCTCCGAGCCATGGGAGCAGGGGTGTAAGCACCCCGTCGCACAACACCATCCCCGTATTCGGGGATGTCTTGTAGGTCAGGATCGACCCCGAGGCCAACATCGCGAACGAGGTCTTCATCGCTACCCCAGTGGCGATGCAGGGTTGGACGTCGAGAGCGCGACGTGATGGTCCGCTCAATCGAATCGACGGCCACGGAGCCGTACTTGAACTTTCTCTTCTTCACGCCCCTGTCACGGACGAATGAGCCCAGCACGAGCGAGTTGGCAGCCGTGGTGGCAAATAGGAGCTCAACCGACGCCATTAAAGATCGCAACTGCTGGTTACCATGGTCCTTCAGGATATTGGGAATACGGTAGCATGTGACGGCGACAACGGCCAGGCTGAGAGAGAAGAGCAGGGTAAGTTGGATCTTCTTCTTCACGCCAAGCTGGCTGCGTAGAACCATGGGGATGGGGAAGACGACGAGCAGCAGATCGGTGATGATGTTGCATGTGGCCATGGTGATGAGCTGCGCGTAGCCCTGGCGACATTGGCCGCCCGGGTCTGGCAGAACCTGCCAGTAGTGGCTGAAGGGCTGGCACTCGGCGAAGTTGCTGATGAAGATGGCGACGAAGGTCGCAATGAGAGACACTCTAATGAAAAGTAGAGTCTGGTTGGCGTAGCGTTCCGAAGTAGTCTCCGTTAGGCGCCGGAAGTACTCCAGGATAGTGTCCTTGAGAATCCACAATCTGCAGAGGCGAAGGTTAGCAACTCAATTTAGGAACGGCGCGAAAGTCTGCTTGCGGTACCGACGGGGCGGAATGAACGGGGATGGGGCGCTGGGGGGGGCTTGAGCCACATACGTTGCTGCGTACAACAGTCGACTGGCGAGCACGAGGCCGCTTGCAATCTGTCGTCGTCGTATTTCCGTCTCGGAGAGCGTGACGCCGTCAAAATTCGCGTTGTTGGTTCCGTAAAGCAGGATGAAGTGCACGCATCCCATCCTCAGGTACATGGGTATCAGGGCCAGCGAAACGACCTTGTCCTCCCTGAACAGCTTCTCGGTCCTGATGAAGCGACCGACCACCCGTAGCAGGATGATCACAGTGCAGAAGATGGTGATCCACCAGCACACGAGAAGAGTCGGTTTGTCCTCGGTCGAGGTGCGCAGTCGGGGGGGATCCGTGTATAGAGGCATGTTGGATGTCGATGTCCACGCCCGTCGTCCTCCGCGGAGGTCACGACGAGCGGGGAGGTTGCTACGTTGTCGACGGTCGACGGAGTCTACCGGGCCTCAAATGTCGTCGGAACGAGCGGGATTCTGATCGTGCTCCGCGTCGATGCGATTGATGCGACAGGGTGGCGGTGGGAGGGTAGTCGGGTTCGAGGGCGAATACTATGACGTTGGCGTGGTCCGTGGTATTGTGGAAGCGATCGGTGCGTAATCTGTGTGGTTGTGCCGGAGGGAACAGTGCGACATAGAGATGGCTGAGGCGGATCGGGCGGGATAGCGAGAGACGAAGCGCGCAGTCGTCGAGACGCAGCGGCAGCAGTAGCGGTCGTCGAATGCCGTGGAGAGTGATCGTGAGAATCGTGTGGCGGTAGGTGGTGCGAGGTTGAGAGTGAGTGGGAGAGAGATGGGGTGGAAAGAGCCAGGCCGGTCGAGATATTGCAGCGGAGTGAGGGAGAGCGGGAGAGTCGTACTGTTACGGGGGCGCTGTACCTCAGCTGCAGCCAACAGGCGAGGTCTACGGGGGTCTTGGCCAGGCTTACCAGGTGAGGATACCGCCGTCTAGCGGCGCAGACCAGGGGGGGGTGTGGTGTGAGTGCGAGAGAGGGGGGGCTGGACGAAAAGAGGTGATCCTTGGGGGAGGGGGGGAGCCCAGCAGATTGGGGCATCAGGGACCCCTGCACTCGGGGGACGTGGGAGCTCGAGCCATTGGCCCCGGACGAGAGGGGGGGGTTGGAGGATCGAGTGGTAGGGTGTACGTGAGGAATTCAATGGTGCACAGCGCGATGCTCGACGGGACCGCAGCGGACGGTCGCGATTTGATTACTTCTCCGTACCAGAGGCAGCAGCCCCGTGGGAGTCGGACCGTTGGATCGAGAGACAATAAGACGGCGGACGGTACGAGGAAAGTCGTCAGCGTACCGACGCGGCGATCCAGGCGATGACAAGTCGACATGGCAAATGCCAGCGTGATTCACAGACGACGATAGGATTCGATAGTTGACAGGCGCTTGTCGAGTCTGTCCCGTGGTGTGGCTGCTTGCGTGCCCCATCTCCCGCGACAAGGTCTCGGCCCGGCAGCCAGCGATCGTGAAGTGGCAAGGAGGGTGCTGTGCTGCACAGAGATGCGGGAGGGGGTTCCAGAGTCCAGTCCAGGCCCGCCCACGAGTGTCTGGTCTTAAAAGTGTTCTGTCCTGGCCTGGCCTGGCCTATCCTGAACTCTCTTGTCCTGACCCGTCCTGGAGAGCAATTGCATCGTGAGGTAAGAGGAGCTAGTCTAGCCGACGAGCGGGAAGTGTATCTCGCTGCTCAAGTGGGCGGGCAGACGCCAGACGGGACGACAGGTGGACGGGCGGCGGTCCATTCTTTGTCTCCTCTATCTGTGCGTCTGTCCCTGGGACACGGACAAGCTTGATGACAAGACGACGCGCTCCGGTGCCAGATGCCAGGCAGGCAAACAACGCACGTCCTCATTCCCGGCGATGCGTATCAGTGGAGGTATCAGTGGAGGCGGTCGCCTTGGCCCTGCTGGAATTCTGGGAAGTTGAAAGGATGCGATTCGCCGTGACCAGAGCCAAGTGGCACCGATTGCTTAATCGGCCCCCTCTTGTCCGAGTCGCTCGCGTCGAGTCGAATTGCTGGCCGTTGAGTCGCAGGGTGTTTCTCCGCCGGCCCACTCCGCCTCTCTCTCTCCCTCTCTCTGGCAGGTCAGAGAGGGTCGCACAGATAAGGCGGCGGAAGAGGACAGGCCAGCCCTTTCAAGATTGGTGGACCGCCCGTTGAAGAACGGGTGTGCACACCCCCCACACCCCCCTCCCCCTGGCGTTGTCGTCGCCATCTGCCTCACTGCGCGTGGTGCCCCCGCCGGCCTAGGTTTGACCACTCCGTATCTGTGCAGTACAGACGGAGAGAGGCCTTGCCCTTTTCAGCTCCCCAACGGGTCCAGTCCACGGATGGCGATGTCGAACAGTGTGCGTACGTCGCGTTGGCAGGATGAGAAGATTAGAGGCGCCGCGAGCATCGACTAGACAGATTAGAAGCGCCATAGGCAAGCGTAGGGATAGGATGGCTTATCAGCGCGGCCCAACGACTTGTCGCTGCGGACGAGAGGATCCCTGAGACGTGCGATAGTGGGCAGATGTACTTGTTGGCGGCTGGGAGATGGGCATATTCCTTCGCTGGCCGGCGGGCGCTGATGAGGGTTGCGCGGAGGACGCAGAAGTCACGGCGGGCTCGCTGGGCGACCTTGATCGGCGGCAATGGACTGGCAGGGGAAGAATCGCTCCGGGATCCGATGTCGGTTCAGGGACGAAAACGACCATGGGCTGAGCGGCAGGTCACCGTTGCTGTGACCGCCAGTCCTATCGTATCCTGTGCCGTGTCATGTCGTGTCGTGCTGCGCTGCGCTGTGCTGTGCCATGGCAGGCTGACGCCGCGTCTTGTCGTGTCGTATCATGGCCGTGTGTTCTGGTGGTGATGTCGTGTCCGTCGCCAATGAAGCGCGGCGTGGAGGAGCTAGCTTCCTGATAGCCGAGCTGGGCCACCTACATCCATCCTGTAGCATTGATTATCACGCCAGGTGACCCGGGGGTCCGCGGGTGTTGGTCGCGGTCAAGCAAGTCAGCCCAGCAGCGCCATCACACGGGCACGCGCGGACCAGATTCCCATTCTGACTTTTGAGGGAAATGAGCCATGGCTTTGTGTGCAGATTAACGAGACCAGCCCAGCAGGCCCCCGGGACGAGGATGACGAGCGGAAGAAGGGTTTGGTGAGATGAGGCGAGGCATGGCGAACAGGGCCCGGTACACAGTAGCGCCAGGGACCTCCCGGAAAGGATTGGGGCAAATAGGCGGAGAGAGAGTGAGTGAGTGGTGAGAGAGGGAGGGGCGGGGTGGGCACAATGTGGCTTGTACCGTGTATCCGACAATCTGAACAGCACAGTGTTGATGGGGGCAAGCACGAGACCATCCCCGCCAACTTGGCAGCAAGCCAAAAGACGCTGGGACCAGAATCAGGCCTCTGTCCGAAGTGCCAGCCAACAGACAGCGAATGGCACCCAAGGTGATGGGGCAGGGGACCAGTCCTGCGCTCACCCCCCCCTGCCCGACCCCAGCCTTTTTCCAGCAACAAGATCCACCTGCGACATCGGCACTGGCCACTCACAGTGGTGGCATCACGAGTCCTGGGCGGTGTCGTGCTTTCACCCGGGGCAGGGGGCAGCGAGTGCTCTGTCCTTTTGCTGCTGCCGGCTGCGTCTGGCTACTGCCGCTGCTGCCACCTCGAATGTCGTTCTTTCCCCCCCTGCTGCGCCTGCCTCGGTGCGGTGCCGTCTGGCGGCCAGGCTGCCTTCCACACCGCTGTGATCACGCGACATGCTCCTCCGTCTGGGTCGGGCTCGGATCAGGGTCTGGGTCTGGGGGGCCACCTCAGAGTTGCAGAAGGAAAAAAGCGCGCACACATCGGCTCGCTTGCATGTGAGAGATGACTCCAGCAGGAAGCTTGTCCGTTTCATTTCGTAGACAGCTTGGACTTGCAGTGCAACGTGAGCACGCCTTGCTTTTCCCGGAGGATGGATGCCCACACGCCGAGGGGGGACCTTGATCCCACGCCTGTGGGAGAAGATGGCTGCTGGCTGCTAGCCGTTGGTTCTGACATCCGAGTCGAGTCACGCTGTCAGCCAGCTGCAACTTCCCGCTCGCCCCAGCTCCCTCGTGCTGGCTACCTTGGGTAGTAAGTAAGCCAGCCGCTACGGGCACTGGCGTTACCTGACCTTAGGTACCTTACTCAACACTCATCTCACTCACCGTGCTGACTCGGAAGCTGCCACCACCCTCCATCGTGAGACCCGCCTGCCTCGCGTGGTTGGTTACCCCGGGTCGTCCCTTCCTTCCCACACAGCGCCTGAAAGCGACAGCCATTCAAGCCAGCTAGTGAACAGGCAGGCACACACAGCCTTACCAGCACCGCCAGTCGCGTTGAAGCTTCCCACGACTCCCCAAGCTGTCATTCTCTCTCCATCCCCACCACTTCTTGATGTGCCCCCCCCCCCCCCCCCCCCCCCCCCCCCGGGCATCAGCACAACACAGCCTCAGGAAGCCAGGGCCAGACCACATCAAACAAGAAGCACGGGGACGAATGTCANTCGAGCCCCCCCCCCGTTTCGAAGTGACGAGACGGCCATGCCCATTTCTTCTTCCCGAACGTGACACCTCATGCAACGCCCCCCGACTCGACTCACGGGCGCACCCGATACACTTCCCGTCATCAACAATGATCGCCGTGCCGTTCGTGCCTCCACGTGTTGGTCGGCTACCCACAGACGATGAAGATCTTCATGACGTTTTCAGGTGACCTTCTCCAACTACGAATCACCCCAGAGACTGCCACTCACCGACCGACGGCAATCCCCCCAAGAACCCTGTCCCACGCGCTCGTCGCCCTATCTTGCCCGGCCGGGCATCGTCTGAAACTAGCGCTGGCTGGCTGCTGCTGAACTGGCCACTCTCCAGCCCGCGACCATTGTCTATCTTCCTAGGTGCATTGGGGAAGCGGGGGGGGGGGGAATTATATAGTCATCCCATGGGGGGGTCATCAGTCGTCTCGACATCTCGAGCCTACCGGAGCTTGGTTTTACACAGGAAGCAGTGCTGTTCGGCCACAACGCACGCAGGTCGAGAGCTCGCGACAGTAGTCCACGGACGTTTTGCCAAACAGATGACCCACGCCCAGGCCAGCCAGCTAGCCAGCCAGCCACCTCCGAGTTCACCACCAGCCTCATCAGCGAGATTGCAACACGTCGGCAATGGCCTGCTTCGACTTGCATTCGCCAAGGCCCTGCCGTCTCGTGCTTCCCCCTGCATGGGGTGCGCCATGGCATCATCTACATTGGGCAGCGTTTTTCGAGGCGCAATTGACTGTTCATCGGGGATTTCAAGGCGTCCTTGGTGGGAGCGCGTGGAATGGAAACCTCGGCACATCGTCGATCTCTGGCTCCTCATTCCAGGTGTAAGACCATTGTGTGATGGCCTCGTAGCCACCCACCCACCCACTCGCCCTCTGCACGCCTTAGAATCCTCTGCGGCCGCTCCTTCGATCCTCAGGATTCCAACCGAATCCTCCCTCCACAGCTTTATCTGCCGCAACTTCAGCTTCGGGAGCCAACTCCGTCGATGCTGCGTCTTGTCCTGCGCAATCGAGGGGGGGTACTCCCACGTCTCAACCTTTTCAACCCCACTTTCGGCAGCCAGAATACATGCTGCCTACCTGCTGGGTGTCTACGGCCTGCTTTGCGCTACGAGGAGACCCTGCTGATCTTCCCTTCCCTCAGTGGGGGCCGCCGGCCATCCTCTCCTACTGACCTTCCCGTCTGGGAAGGCCACTGACGAGATGCTGCAACTAGCTGTTTGGATGAAGCTCGCCATCGGGACCGACATGCAACCCCATCTCCCGCCGTGGAACGAGCCAAGTGGCTAGCTCTGGAGGATCGACAGCGAAACATTAAGGTTTGTCGCAGGCGTTTTCAACAGTGAAGGAAAGCCTACGACGGCGAGAGGGATGAGGCAAGCAAGCTGCGCCTGCACCTCGGAATGCGCTTCGGCACAGGTGAGACAACGATAGAATGCCCCAGCACGCGAGGCGACGCCACATCGCGAAATCCCATCACTGCTTCTGCTTCTCCGGTGTCTTCTCGATGCCCCTCTCCCTGTAATTTCGAATCCTCGACGAGGAAGCGGTACTAACTGAGACCAAGCTCCGACACGACGCTCCTGATGGCCCCCTTATCTGCCCGGCCCCAGTCCACCCCTTTGAGCTTCGCGCCGGCCTCTTCGTCGCAGAAGAGCCGCCACAGCTCGTCCACCACCAGGCTCCGGACCCGCGGCCAGGGGTGGAACATCAGAGCGCCCAGCCGTTTCCGCGCCTCCTGCGCCCCGGCCACCCTACGGCCGGCGAGTTCCGCATCTTCACCAACCTCTGCTTGATGATCGAACAGGGCCACGCAGCCATACACACGGATGCATGCCTCCAGCTTCCGAATGCTGCCTGTCTTGTAGCCGGCCTTTTGAACCAGGAGGCAGAGCCGCTTGGAATCGACACCCCGGCTACCGGCAAACAGTCCTGCGCGATACAGGAAGGCCACAATCTCCAGGGTCGGCACCAGTACTCTGTCCTGCCCCTGTCGCGCCGATAGATTATGCATGAGAGCCGCGCACACACCGTCGCGGTTCGCCGATGCAATGCTACAGAACTCGGTCAAGGCCGCGCGGGACGCGATAACGAGGTCCTCGTTGCCCGTGTCGGCAGACGTGACGTAGCCGGCGAAAAGTTCCGCCATCCACGCACCGGGGTCCGCCTCAGCCAGCTCCAGGATCAGAGAATGCAGGTGATCGCTTTGCGTAGATAGAGTCAAGAGCGTATAGAGGTAGGTGCGTGATGAGAAGGTAAGCTTGTTGAACCGCAAGGCGTAACTATTCCGGTGTTAGTGGTGATGGGTGAGCAGAGGTGGAAATGAACGGACCTGGGTGCTAGGGTTAACGCCAACACGGCGTGTGCTTCCGTGCGGACGCGATCCAGCTTCTCGGCTGCCAGGCGCAGAACGTGGAGGTAGAGCTTAGATACGGCAGCTTTCAGACCGTCTCGCTGCCGCGCAGAGCCGGCTGACTCGAGAGACCGCCATATGCACTTGGTCGCGCGCAAAGCCCCGAGCCGCACGTGGGATCCGACATCGCCACGCGCATTTGTGGTGTAGTCGTTGAGACCCCCGGCGAGCAGATCCAGGAACGCCAAGGGCCGGTCACGTAGCACGACGCTGTGGGTGAGGCTTTGCAGGATGGCCACTCTCGTTTCGATGTCATTATCGCCGGCCCACCGGGATAGGATGGCGCTTGTCGTGACGTCGTCGTCCGGGTTGTCAAGGATCTGACCCATTGTCGTTACCGGGTGGGCCATCGTCAGGGCGGCGAAGTAGCCGTGCCCCTGAGCTGTTCGGGAGGTGGGTTTGTGACGAACCGTGTTGGCCCATTGCTTGACGATGCGCTCTCTTTCTGCGCGTGTTGAAAAAGCCAGGAGGATCAGTGCTGCTTCGGAGGCGGCGGCGACGGCTTCCTTTTCCGGGCGGTTGAGACCGGTCGATATGGCGGGTTCCAGCTGGCGGACGAGGCCCTTGACGTTGTCTGGAATGCATGGAAGGGACTCTATCGTGCCCACAATGTCGAGAAGACTTTCTGTGCTGTCTGGTGAGACGACTTCAAAGCCGGGGAGGAGCTTCTTGGATTCAGGGGTAGGCTCGGCGGCGTCGACACTTCCTGCCTGCATTATGGGTAGGGAGGCTATGATGAGCCGGTTTGCCGCCTCGGCGATGAGTTCCGGCCGACGATAGGTCGTGTTGTTGAAGTCTTGGAGAATATCGGCCAGCTCACGGATGAGGCGCTGGACGATGGACGACGCGTCTGGCGCAAGGAGAACCCCCGCCTCCGTCTCCATGGCTGCGAGACGCGGGAGCTTGTCCAGCACCGCGGCCAGGCAGAGGAGCAACCCGTGCCGCTCCTCGACCTGCCTGTTCTGCAGCCCCTTGAGCCGCTCCAGCACCATCTCGGCCGAAGCCTGGAACTGGCCGAACCGCCCCTCCTGCCCCTGACCGTCGGCGGCTTGCGAGAGCTCCAGCGTCAGAGTCCCGAAGGAGGCGCTGGCGACGCGCCGCGCGGCGGCGTCTGGGTCGCCGACACCGCGCCAGCCGAGGAGGCCCGCGAGGAGGGCGCGGCCGTACTGGGGCGAGAGCTTGGCCGCCTTGAGGGCGCCCTCGCGAAGGGCGCGGGAGCGCAGGGCGACGGCGTGGTAGTCGACCGTCTGGACGAGCCAGATGCCCCTGTCGACGGTGTCTGGGTGGCGGCCGATGAGCTCCTGGAGGGCGGCGGAGGCGCCGCGGCGGATGTTGCCGGCGGCGTCGAGCGAGGCCGTGACGGTCAGCTCGGTGGCGAGGCGCTGCAGGACCGAGGAGGAAGAGGAGGAGGCCTGGTCGCCATCGATGGGCACGGCGAGGAGCTCGGCGGTGGTGTAACGGCGGGCGAGGGCCCAGATGCCGAAGCAGGCGGCGTCGCGGACGTTGGTGCCGATGGAGCCGCCGGAGGTGCTGCGCTTCTCGAAGGCGAGGGCGAGGAGGAGGCCGGCGATGATGGCGGGGAGCTGGCGGGCGGGCGGCGAGCGGCGGTAGAGCAGGTGAGAGAGGGTGAGGGTGAGGCCGTGCCACTCGAGGGGGTCGACGGCGGCGAGGTCGCGGGTCGGAGCGGCATCGCCGACGGGGGACTTTGCCCAGAGGACGTTGCGGTTGAGGGCGTCGAGGACGGCGTCGACGACCTCGTCGGCCATGTCCGGGTCGAGCTTGAGGGTGATGACGCTGAGGGCCTTGGAGGCGGCGAGGCGGACGGGCGTGTCGTTGTCGGCGAGGCGGTCGAGGAGGTAGCCGACGGACGTCTCGACGAGGTCTGTGGAGGGGTGGTCGGCGTGGCGGAGGAGGAGGACGGCGATGGAGCGGATGACCTTGATGACCATCTTGCGGGCGACGGCGTATGCGCGTATGGACTCGGCGATGGGCGAGTCGGACTCGGAGACGGCGTGGGCGACGGCGAATATGGCGGGGAGAGAGGCATCCATGTCGGACGTGTTGACGGAGGAGCGGAGGGCGCCTGCCAGGAAGGACAGGACGCCAATGTAGAAGTAGGGCTGGCGCTCGGGGGTGTCGTCGGGGGTGTCGTCCTGGGTGCGGAGCGAGGCGAGGGCCCAGCGGACGAGCGCGTCGAGGACGCCGAGGGACTGCATGTCGCGGCGCATGGAGAGGCGAACCAGCAGGTCGCGAGCGCCGTCGCGCTCCTTGCCGGGCGAGGCGAGGTACTTGATGGCCAGGGGCAGCACGCGCGTGGCGATGGCCGGCAGGCCGCTGGGCCAGGCGAAGTCCGGGAGCGGCAGGAGGGTGCCGTCGTCGGCGGGGTCGGCGGAGGAGATGGTGGACAGGTCGAAGGGGGCGAGGAGGAGCTGGGAGAGCCAGAGGAGGACGAGATAGCGCTCCTCCCAGATCCAGTCGCGCTGCGAGGGCTCGGTGGCGGCGGCGTGGGCGCGGGCCGAGTCGGTCAGGGTGAGGAGGGAGGGCCTGGCCGCCCTGCGCTCGGCGGACTCGAGGGCGGAGAGGAGAGGCTCGAGATGGCGGGCCTCGACCGGGAGGAAGCGGACCACCACGGAGGGGCCACGGATCTTGGCAAAGGTGTAGAGGAGGCGGGCGATGGCGGCGGGGAGAGGCTCGAGGAGCTGGGCCCGAGCGGTAGGGACGGTGGACGACGGCTTGGTCAGACGGCCGGCTTGGGTGTAGAGGTTCTCCAGGTACGAGGCGGCGAGGAGGGGGAGCCATCGGGGGAGGTGGGGGTCGAGAAGCTGGGGAAGCTCCTGGAAAGGGTCGAGAAGCTGTCACGCCTTAGCCGGGATCTCTAGTGAAGTTTGGGCCGAGGCGTGATGGGGTCAGGGGCCAGAGATGGCCGGGGCTCACTCACGGTAGAGGTGAGCCTTGCCGTCTCGCTGATGCGGACGCGGGTGCGCAGCTGGCCATCGGGCTTACGGAGGAAAGGCACGAGAGAGCGCTCGAAGTCGGCGATGAGTTCGCTCGAGGCTTTCTGGAGCTTGATGTCCCGGTCGTCTTCCGGGGCGTCCTCCATCGTGGGATCGTGGCGGTGGCAGCCGTGGTGCTCAGGATACCGGCGCTGAGACGGCGGTCTTGAGGACTGGGAATGAAGTCGCTCACTGGCTCATGTTAGCTGCTATCCAAGCTGTGCAGTCTTGGGGTCGAACCTTGTTCGTCATATCGCTGTGTGAGGTGAATCGATCAGTTGAGGGCCGACGATGTGTGTGATTGTTCGCGAGACTGCACTGTAGTGGGGAGCGGGAGTCGGAAGTATGGAGTTCGCAGTCTGGAGCCTGATATTACGACAGTGCAGTAAATCATCGACACTATGTTCTCGCACATGACGACCATGGCACCATGCCAGGACTGCACGCACGTTCAATGTCACGATGGCCGTTCTATGCTGTCCCATTAAAGCGAGGACCTCCCGACATGGTTTTCTCTCTTGACAGCAAGGCGACGGGTCTGCTGTCTCGGAGTTAAAAGACAACCTCACTTCGGTGGGGGGATGGGGTGCCGAAAGAATTATATAGTCATCCCATGTTGAAACGTAAGAACAGGCAGGAAAAACCTCTCCTAGTCCAGGTTTGAATGCCGGGTAGATCTGGTCAAGACACAGGCTGAATCAAGATATCACCAGTATAGTAAAGCTCAAGACATCCTTAGCACAGCAAAGCTCAAGACATCGCCGGCACGGTCAAGCCATCACGAACAGCCATACCATGGAACGCCGACGTGACCATTCATCTGCTATATACATCGTGTCTGGCATGTGAAGAACCCCTTTGAAACACCATAATTTTATTCGTCAACAAGGCGCGCCCGAGAGGAGGCCGTATCCGCCCCCAGCCTAATCGCTGCCCGGCGTGGGCGCATCCTCAATGGCCTCCGCAATGGCCGCATCGTCACCCTGGCCGTTCGCCTCGACACCCTCCTCCTGCGCCGCGGCGTCCGCCCCGGCCTCGGCCTTGTCGCCGTTGCCCTGCGCCTCGCCCTGCTGCAGCAGCTGCTGCTTCTCCTTGGTCAGCGCCATGTTGATCAGCGGTGACGTGTCGTTGAAGATGCGCAGCAGCATGGCCGAGCGGTCCTCCTTGGGCAGCATGAGGTTGAGCGAGTGCAGGCTCTTCCACAGCGGCAGCGCCATGCGCTCGGCGAAGCCGTCGTCCGTGCCGTCGGGCTCCAGCCGCAGCACGAGGCAGCCCATGCCAATGTCGCGCACGCGCTCGCCAATCTCGCCCAGCTGCTGCCACGCGCCGTCGGCGATCTTGGGGAACATCTCGATGAGCAGCTTGCGCAGCGTCTCCTTCTTGTGCAGCCGCACGATGCGGTCCTCGCCCACGTAGCCCTGCACGATCGGCATGCCCTCCGACTGGATGCGCCAGCGGCACACCTCGGCCGATGGCGCGTCCTGCCGCATGAACATCTTGACGCCGCCGTGCACGAACTTGACGCCGCGGCCCTCGTTCTCCGTCAGCACGTCCTTGGCCAGCGCCGACGTGTAGTAGATGGCCTTGGCCGGCTCGCCCGTCGCGTTGCGCACCATGAACCGGTCCTGCGGGAACCGCGTCGACACCGAGTAGAATGTCTGGATGTTCCGGAGCACCTCGTGGTCAGGCGTCAGGTACTTGAACGGCTCCTCGATCTGCCCGTGCTGGTTGCGGATGGGCTTCGTGTTGGTGGGCTTGGGCTTCGCCTCCTCGGCGGCCTCGCTGGCCTCGACCTTGGGCTTCTTGGCGGCCTGCGACTCCTCCGTCTCGGCGACCTCCTCCTCGCGCGGCCGCTTGGTTCCGTTGCTCGACGCGTCCTGGTCCACCTCCATGGCCTCGGGCGCGGCCTGCTTGGCGGCGACGACAGCCTCGGGCGCAGCTTCTGGCACCGCCTCGACGGTCTTCTCCGCCTCGACAGGCTTGCTGGCCTCGGGAGCTGCCGCCTCCTCCGCGGCGGGCGCGGCGGGCGTGGCGGGTGCGGTCGTGGGCTGGGACTTGGCCGGGACGGGCTCGGGCTTGATCTTGACCTCGGCCTTCTTGTGCAGGACGGTGATGAAGAAGCCGCCCGTGTCCTGCAGGTGGGCGTAGACGCGCATGCACCGCTCGAGCGGCAGGTCGGCGCTGTCGCTGGACGCGGGCTGGGGGAACATGGACTCGACGACGCGGCCGGGGACCGAGGCGACCTCCTTGTCGGCCATGAAGTCGTTGACCTCCTGCATCGACTTCCAGATGCGGCCGGCCTTGTCCATGACCTGCCAGTTCTTGAGGCCGGGCCGGCGCTCGAGGCCCACGAGCTCGTTGCTGCAGTCGACAATTTCGACCTTGTCGGGCCCGCCGCACCGCTCGATGGCGGCACCGACGACGGCCTCGTTCTCGACGGGGTTCATGCTGCAGGTCGAGTAGACGACGCGGCCTCCGGGCTTGAGCATGGTGAGGGCGCGGACGAGGATCCTGATCTGGGTGGTGTGCAGGCCGAGGGCGCTGTTGGGGTTCCAGTCGTTCCACAGGTTCATGTTCTTGCGCATGGTGCCGTCGCCGGAGCAGGGTACGTCGGCGAGGATGCGGTCGAACTTCATGTACTTGGGCTTGTCGGGGGTCTCGGGGTCGGAGGGGAGCTTGATGGAGGGGTACATGGTCGCGTCGTGGTTGGTGACGATCATGTTGGGGGAGGAGAGGCGCTTGAGCTGGTGGACGAGCATGTGGCACCTCTTGTAGTCGGCGTCGTTGGCGATGAGGAGGCCGGTAGCGCGGCCGTCGTCGGCGGGGTCGGCGGCGAGGTCGGCCTGGCGCTCCTCCTCGGTCTCGGCACCGAGGTCGAGGCCGTCCTGCTGGGCGAAGGCGCGCAGGACCTTCTTGATGCGGGCCTCCTCGCCCTGGTGGACCATCTCCAGCAGCTGGGTGGCCTTGCTGCCGGGGCTGGCGCACATGTCGAGGACGGTCATGCCGGGGCGGAGGTCCATGACGAGGGGCGGGATCATGCTGACGACCTCCTGGCGGGAGATGTTGCCGATGCTCGTCTCGGAGACGAGGAACTTCTGGAAGGCGGAGAAGGGGGCGAACTTGCGGACAATGTTCTTGGGCGTGGTCATGTCCCAGGCGAGCTCGTTGGGGTACCAGGGGATGGGCTTGGGGGGCTCGACGGTGCGGCCGTCGGCGTGCTCAATCTTGACAATCTCGGGCATGTACCTGTTGACGAGGAGGTCACGGACGGCGATGGCGTGGCTAGAGAGGGGGGCAATGCCATGTCAGCCGTGATGCTCGAACCGCTCGCGAGAAAGTCGCCAGCCGTGGTGCGGGACTGCACCGCAAGACATACGTACCCCTTGGAACCGGCGAAGCGGAAGCTGTTGGGCAGTTCCCTCTTCAGGGCATCCCAGAAGCGTTCCCTCTCCTCCTCGGGGAGCTGGAGCAGGCCATCGTAGTACCCCTGCAGCTTCTCGTTCTTCTTCTCGACCTGGGCGTAGGACTTCCAGCTCTCGGACCGGGGACCACTGTGACGGCCCTGCTTGTTCTGACGGGATTGCATGTCAGTAGGTTCGGCCAGGTAGAGACTTCCCCGGAGCATCGCGATGCGGGAAGCGTTCGGCGCAGACAAAAACGTACGAAGTTTCTCCTCTTGCCGCGACCCATTGCGGCGGATGACGGGGAGGTGGAGGAGGAAAATGCGATACGACAGGCGCTACGGCGGATCGAGAATCTGGTGGTCGTGGAGAGAGTTGTTGCGGCGGCGAATGGGGGGGTGAGCATGCAAAGAATCTTGTCGCGCGCAAGCTCTGGACGAGGTTGGAATCGGCGACCTTCAGAAAAAAATCCCCCCTTCTCCAAAGTTTCGGTCGCGACTGCCGCTGGCCTGCCTGCCACCAGACGCACCGCACCAGGCAGGAAGGACCCAGACCCAGGCGGCCCCTGCACCTGCCCCGCCATCGAATCCGGACGGCCGGTGGAGCACAGCCTATCGGCCGTCTTGGTCACAGCGAATCACGGCCCACCGCCTGCAGTATTGATCCGCGACCCCGCGGACGGCCACAAACGGTCCCTCCACTGTGGTCTCCGTCCCGGCAACGGCACACTCTCTCTAGTGACGGACTCGAACGCCAGAGCTCCCTGGGCATATTCACATAGACATCCCTTTTATGTGCAAGGTCTAGTGATGGATTGGCTGGAAACCAAAAACCGCTTACGATGAACACGGGGTATCATGACACGCTAGACTATATCATACACCGAAACGAAACACCAACTTCCTCTCATGTTCCCGTCCCCTCTTAGAGTCGACACGGCCCCTATCCCCGCCGGTAGCCTGTCTCGCCCGAGTACTCCCAGAACTCCATATGCTGGTGCGGCTGGTACTGTGGCTCTTGCTCCTGCTCCTGCTCCTGCCCCTGGCCTACCGCCTGGCCTACCGCCTGGTACCGCCCATTCGCCGCTGACACGGAGCGCGGCTGCTGCGGCATCGCGTACTGCTGCCCCTGGCTGACCACAAACTCGGGCGACCCGCCCATATGGTGCTCGCCCGGGTCGTACTTGGTCTGATGCATCAGCTCCGTCTGCTGCGTTGCCTCGATGTCATTCGACTGCCGTCGCGCGCGGCCGCTGAACCGCTTCCACCAGCTGAACTTGGGCGCCCCGAACACGGGCGGCGCGTGCGGCAGGTGGTTCATGACGAGCACGAATATGTAGGCGAACAGCATCGTCGGCAGGATCAACGGCGTGTTCTGGTAGTCGACCAGGTACTCGTTGTTCTGCGACACGCACGCCACGAGCCCGATGCCCACGGCGATGATGAAGTTGATCGTCGCCCGCGCGATCGCCCACCGGTGCCACCGTTCCGTGTGCGCGAGGCAGTACAGGGCGTTCGACAGCGCCAGGAACGCGCCCGCGCAGACGAACGTGTACTGGAACACCGTGCGGAAGCGCTTGAACGACCGCTCCATGAGGTTCTCGTTGAATGCCCGGTGGTCGTCGTCGGCCTCATCCCACCCAATCTCGGTGTAGTCCTCCGTCGCGTCTTCCGTGAAATCGATGTCGAAAATATGGAAGATGACGTTGTCCAGCGTGAAGAGGACGTTCTGTATGGCGCGGTCGAGCGTGACAATGTCCGCATCGCTGGATATCTCGGCCGCCGTGGCATTGGCCAGCCGATCGTTGACGCCCGCAAGATCGATCGCGTACATGTCGTCAAAGGCCGCGGCGATGGCCTCGTCCGAGTAGGTGTACGTCACCGGGTACTTCGCGGTGAAGTTATGCGTGAAATACCACAAGTCGTCGACCAGCTCTACGAACGGCGAGGTGTTGATGATGTCGTTGAAGCCAGCCAGCAGGACGTCGGTCTCAATCTCGGCAATCTTCCAAAAGATGATGAACTGCGCCGCGCCCTCCATGAACAGCGTCATGCAGAGGTGGAGGGGGAAATGCAGCAGGGTCCAGGAGAGCTGGCGCCACTGCGGGAGGTGCAGATGGCGCATCCAGTCGAAGTATACCATGAAGACGAGGTAGATCGTGCTGATGGCGGCGGTCACGACGCCAATCGTCTTGCTTGCTACAAGCGTGTCAGCTGGATGTCACAGAGGGGAAGTGTGTTCGGCTGCGAAGACGTACTCCAGGCATCGTGGCCGCTCTCGACAACGGAGGAGACGGCCCCACAGGCAATGGCAACGCCCTCGCCAAAGATGATCAGAGTAAGCAGGCTCATGCGGCGGATCAGGTGCGTGCCCTGGAAGCTGAGGACCGAGTAGTAGATTGAGAGGCCGACGTTCGAGATCACCTCGAGCACCGAGATGCCGTACCACACGTAGAAGATTCGGCTCTCGTGCTTGTTAAATCGGAACGCGACGCCGAAGTAGATGAGGGCGGCAACGACGTTGGAGACGACCATGATGATGAGCGGCCGCTTGGCTTTGGCGTAGCGGCGGACGTGGAAGATGATACTGCCGTACTCGAGCGCAAGGCAGAGTCTCGACACCATCAGGATGAAAGCTGCCACCTGTCAGTCCAGTTCAAGTAAGACGGAACAAGTCTAGACGGCCGACGCACAGAAGGTCTTGAAGACCCGCGGGTCTTGCTCGCTCGGGTCAAAGTTGGGTGACACGACGGCGAAGCCGACCAAGACACCGAGGTGGACGGCTCTGGCGCATCGCTCAAAGATGCTGTCGGTGATGAAGCGAACGTCGAAGCAGCCAGTCTGGAACCAGGTCGTCCACATGAGGCTGCGTTCGTGGTCCGGATTAGCGACGTCAAACCTTTGAGGAGGCTCTGCACATACGAGAAGAAGCCAACGTAGGCAGCAAGTCCTTGGAGGGTCGCAACTTGTTGGTTTTGGTTGAACAAGTTCAGACACTTCGGGCCTGCGTTAGTAGCCGCGATAGTCGGGGGGTCTGTAGGGGAGGCTCACGGCCTATCTGGGATCAGTATTCTTCATAAAGCGAACGCAGCTTGGTGCGTATCACTCACTGCCAGAAAGAGGTCGTAGAAGACTTCCAGATTCGTCGCATCGTTGTTCCTCAAGAGCACGGGCTCGTCTTTCAGTTCCGAACGATAGCCCAGGTGCTTGACGGCCGCCGGGTTGAGAGTCTGCAGCCCAGTTGACAGGGCGTCCACGCTGGAATCATCCTCCTTGAGCGGGCTCTTCATGAAGCGGAGCTTCTCGTTGAGCGGCTTGCTGGGCAATTCATCGTTGTCAGGCATTTTGCCGTTCTTCCCACGCAAGTGTTCAAGTCGTCGGAAGGGCCTGGGAATCGAGGTGACACGTCGAGCAGACCGGCGGGCTCATGTTGGCTTCCGTCCAGGACACACGGCGCTACTAATACAGAGCCCGGGAGGTCCCACGGTGAAAGTGGCCCCCAACAGCCGGGAGCATGACCGGGGTCAGACGCGGTGATGAAGGCTCAGCCCTGCCTGTACCATGGCCGTGATGGGGATCGGATGGCACCTTCGCTGCAACCCCACCCAACCCCCCCGGCGATGCCTGCCTGTGGAGTTTCAGTAACATTAGCAAGGAACCTGTAAACTCATTCGAGCCCAACTGGATCGCCACGTCGTTGGAGAGCTATAAGGGAGATGCGCTGTACAGCGGACGCGATCTCTGCCTCCCGACCGCTTGGTTCCGGTGGTGTAAAAACGTCACCCATTCGGTTCAATTTGAAGGGAGCAGCAGCACGAAGACAGAATGTCCAGATCAAAACGCGTTCCAGGACAGCCTCTCTGGTGCAGTGAAATCCGGAAGCTAGCACACGCACACACCCACCAGCACCAGAAACTGGCAGGATTCAGAGTCTAGGCCCGAATGGAAGAGTGATAAGCTTAGTGACTGGTACAAAAATAGCCAACCCAGGTGCCAGTCCTCTCAAGTACAGCATTTCGCTTCATGCCGCCAATGGCAGAGGTCGAGCTGGCAGGGGGTCGCGCGAAGGATTTTGATGAGCGGTCGCCCGTGTTGAGGAGGGAAGTGAAATGCCGACCTCCCCGCGATGTGCGCGGGCGTGCTTCCACATCTGGCCACCGAGCTACTGGAGGGCGTGTAGCCCCGGTCTCTCACGCCTGGTTATCACGCCAACGCGGCTCTCTCGTCGCGTCTAATCAGGCCTGAGAGCGATGTCGGATGGAGTCGTAGGGTGACATCGCCGCCAAGTTGATTGAAGGATTGCAGGGAATCGGGGCTGAGTGAGCACTTGCGTCTTGGCACAAAAGAGCCTTTGCCAGGTTGGTGGGACAGGCATCGGAGCTGACAAAATGGTCTGATCGGTAAGATTTCGAATGCGCAAAGGCAGCTCATATCATGGGCTCGAGCGAAACAAGCTTTCGGTTGAGTTAGCAGATGAATGATGGATGATGGATGGTGGATGGTCTGTTCGGGGATCCAAAAGGGCGGACAAGGTGGTGGAGTGCCCGTGCCAGCACCTCTGGAATCCAAGGTGCCTGTGGAGACTAAGCCCAAATCTGCCAGCCACTTATGCCCCTGACGCTGAGCATCTCACAGCTTCAATTAGAGAGACGAGGTTGTAGACTACAACTACATCTATGTCCAAGAGCATCTCACGCGTCGTCTGGTTTATGAGGTCCAGACGAAAATGACTTCCTCGAGGTTGTATTGTGCACACAGGCCTGCCTCAAACGATGTTCATGTTGGTTAGTGTCAGCTCTTGTCATCTCAACCCTTGAGCATGATGACTTATGGTCTCGATTAAACGGCCATTTCTCTAAAGGCAGTCACCGAGATAAAGTGTGTGTTGAATGGCCTTGCAGATATATTGACGACGGGGAAACAGCCGTCCACTGGGTGGTCGAGTGAACCGCTTATGTAACACTACCACTCGACGCGTGCAACGCGTCTCCCAATGGATTTGATTTCCGCCACAGGTCCCCCACCGAGGCAAGGAGGCCACCTCCCTGTCCGGAATGTCATGGCAAGGCTGAACGTCCAATCGCACACCACAACAACCTCAGAACGCCTGCGACGAGATCATAGCCCTCGCCACCACCAACAATGGGTGACGATGCGTCTTCGAAGCGCACCAAGCGAGCCCGTTCAGGTACCACGACCGACGATACTGCACCTGCCGCATCTTCCAAGCGGCGAAAGCTGAGCCCATCGGCGACGAATCTGCCTTCCAAGCGCATATCCTCAAATGGCAACGGTGCCAGCCGCCAGACCACGGTCGCTGCCGACGCCTACGATGTACCCGACTCTGACGATGAGACGCAGCCGCCGCCTCGATTCGCCCGCAAGGCCGGTCAAAGCCTAAAGGGCAAACCGTCGTCTCGCAAAGACCCCTACGAACTACCAGACTCCGACCATGGCGAGGAGAGCCAAGATGACGGCGATGAAGAAGAAGAAGACGAGGCGCAGCCCCCGACGCCAACTCGCCACAAGACAGGCTCAAACGTACTCTCAAAAGCCAATGGCACACCCGGTGACCACGCAGCGCTCGCTAAATCCGGCGCTGTCAAACAGCGAGCACCACAAGAAGCACCCAGAGCGGTCGAGAAGTCTGTCGAGGCAACACCGAGGGCCGAAGAAATCGTCGAGGACACCATCCATGTGCGGTCCAGCGGCAGGCGCAGGGTTCTCACCGTCAAGGCGCAGGAGATGACGGCCAGCGCCCGCAAGCTCGGATCCGCGAGCCGGTCCAGGTCAACGTCGGTCATGAACACGACGCCGAGCGCGCAAAGGCACCACGAGCCGCCGCCGCACAGGAACGCGGCGGCTGTGCCGCTGAAGGGGATCCTGACGCCTTCGAAGCGGGATGGGGACAGGCGACGCAAGAGCGTTGCGTTTGGAGCTGCGAAAGCGGGCCACAAGGAGGAGGCGGTTTTCTTCGAGGACCTGCCGAACAAATCATCGGAGAAGAAACCTCGAGGGAGGCCGCCCAAGACGGCCAAGGCTACGCCCAAAGCAGCAAGACCAACGCCCAGAAAGCCTGAGCCTGTGCCTGTACCGGTGGAAGAGACAGAAGACGAGGTTCAAGAAGAGAAGGAAGACAAAGTGGGAGATGAGGAGGAAGAGGAAGAGGAAGAAGAAGAAGAAGAAGAGGACGCCATCTGCTCAATATGCGCCAAGCCCAACTCGAGACCGCCAAACGAGATCATCTTCTGCGACGGTTGCGACAAAGCTGTACACCAGAAGTGCTACGGCGTCCATAACATTCCCGAGGGCGATTGGTTCTGCAAGGAGTGCGTCGAGAAGAAGCAGGCCAAGGCGGCGGCGGGAGCCCAGCTGCCCAACTTTGCGCACCACTTGCGGTCGCTGCAGAGGGTGCTGCTGGACCGGTGCACGGGACGGCGGCGCATCAAGCTGATTGATCAGGACGAGGCATACGAAAAGACCCACCAGCTGGTTGAGCAGACTGTGCTGGCTGGTGAGGGCAATTCTATGTTGGTGATTGGGGCGAGGGGTTGCGGGAAGACCACGGTAGGCTGGCCATTTCCTGCTCTTTTCTGGCAATCACTGACAAGACGAAGCTTGTGGAAAGCATCATTGATGATTTGACCATCAATCACAAGAGCGAGTTTCACGTTGTTCGGCTGAGCGGGTTCATCCACACGGACGACAAGCTCGCCCTCAAGGAGATTTGGCGTCAGCTGGGCAAGGAGATGGAGGTGGACGAAGACATCAATGCCAAGGTATGCTCTCTTGTAGTCTGGCAGGTGATAACGACTGACCAAAGCAGTCAAACTATGCGGACACGATGGCTTCCCTGCTTGCTCTGCTGTCTCACCCGTCAGAGATCACGCAGACGGATGAGGGCGTCACCTCCAAAGCGGTCATCTTCATCATTGACGAGTTTGACATGTTCGCGTCTCACGCGCGCCAGACGCTGCTGTACAACCTGTTCGATATTGCGCAGTCGCGCAAGGCGCCGATCGCCGTGCTTGGATGCACGACGCGGATGGACGTCGTTGAGATGCTGGAGAAGCGGGTCAAGAGTCGGTTCAGCCACCGGCATGTATACCTCTCACTGCCGGCAAACCAGACGTCGTACTGGCGGATTTGCAAGCAGGGCCTGACGGTGGACGACGAGGACATGAATGCGGAGGGTATCGATGAGGGCGTGGAGGGCCACGCCGAGTTTTACTGCAACTGGAACAACATGATCGAGGTACGTCAAAGCAATACAAGAGGAGATGGCGCATCTGCGCCTGGAAATCCAACCCAGGACTGACCAAAGGGACAGGAACTGCACAAGGAGAAGACATTCCAGGGGCTCCTCCAGTATCACTACTACACAACCAAATCGGCAGCGGCGTTCCTCACCGAGTGCATCCTCCCGCTGTCATCGCTGTCTGCGACGGCGCTGGAGCTGGAGATCCCGTCGGCGTCGGCGGGGGCGGTGCGGCTGGCGGGGCCCAACTCGAAGTTGCACCTGTTGTCGGCGTTGTCGGAGCTGGACCTGGGGCTGCTCATCGCGGCAGCGCGGCTGGACATTGTGGCGCACACGGATACCGTCAATTTCGCCATGGCGTACGACGAGTACGGGTCGCTGATGGGCCGGCACCGGGTGCAGTCAGCGGGATCGGGCCTGATGGCGTTCGGAGGCGGAGTGCGCGTCTGGGGGCGGGGCGTGGCGGGTGTTGCGTGGGAGCGGCTCATCGCGCTGGGACTGCTTCTGCCAGCGAGCTTGGGAGGCGGCAAGTCATCCGGGGGCGGGACGCACGGGGGTCTCGAGGGGCGGATGTGGAAGATCGATGTCGCCTTGGAGGAGATCCCGGGGGGAGCCAAGCTGAGCCAGATGCTCGCGGGGTGGTGCAAGGCGATATGATGTCTGGCCTCTGCTCCGCATGACAATCCGTATTACCGTTCATCAATCCATGCACCGTTCTCCGTGCTGATCGCATTGCATATCCATTGTCATCGGAGAGCGGCCGTTAGAGAGCGGCTCTCGGAGGACAGCCTGCCGGATGGTGTTCGGTTGCGTGGGGATCCGGCCCCGGGGGGGCTGTGCTGAGATGGCTGGCAACGTTGGGATCCGGGGGGCGGAGCTGGGGGCGTGGCGTGGGTGGACAGGACCGGGATGGCGGGCGGGGAATTTCTTTGCCTGTTGCTATTTTCAGGACTGTTGAGGCTGAAGCTCGAATGCGGAGCGAGTGACACTGTTTAGGACGACAGGTCTTTGTCGCTCGACGTCGGCATCATGTTGTCTCAGCGAGGTGCATAGTGGCAGTTTCTTCTTCCCGTCGTCTGATGGGACCATTGGCAATGCACCTTCCAGTTGCCAGCCATGGTGATTCACTCCTTCCTGCCGTCACCTGATTGACCGGCACGTGTTTCAGCCGTGTGCCTTGCCGTCCGAAGCGCTGGCCAGGGCCTGGGGCAGGTGCTGCAGGTGCTGGGGCGGGTGCCGGTGGAGCAGCCATCCCATCTCACCTGCCGCAGCCCAAACGTCGTCATACCTTCCTTGCTTGGTACCTTCCCTCGCGCTGCATTCGTCCAAACTCTCACCTCAGCTACTCTGCTCTGCTTTGCTCAGCCCCCGTTAACCTCACGACGCCATCGCTTTCTTCATCACCGCTGGGATCTCTCAGCTCGGAGCTCAGCTATCTTAGCCTTTTCACCTCCTCATCCTTCCCATTCTCTTCAACCCTCAACCCCCGACCACCAACGACCATATTAAAGCCTCCTCACCATGTCCAAACGTACAACCTTCACCACCATCACCCCCCTTCCTCCCGACCTCACACGCGCGACTGTCCTCGGGTTCCTCCACAACCATCTTGAGATGATCGATCTCAACCCTCTCATCAAAGAACGCCACCCCATCTCCCCTCCCCCGCACGCCTCCCCCGACGAGCGCAGCTGCGTCTGGTACTCCCTGACCGACGAGATTTCCTACCTCCCCGGCATCCCCGCCGCCTCCTCTGCCGTTTCCTACACGTGCGCCTTCCACGACCTACCCACCGGCCTGCAGACCCACTGCTACGCACCCATGGGCCTCGACATCCGCGATCGGTGGTCCGTCGGCGGCGCCTTGCCCGGCGAGCCCCCCGAGAAGCGGGAGCTCGGACTAGACGCCCCCGCCCAGGGGCTGTACCTGCGCGAGGATGTCGACATGCGCTGCAATGTCCTCATGGCCGGCTTCGTCAAGAAGACCCTTAAGAAGAGCCACGGCGTCCTCGTCGACAAACTCGCCGAAAAGGCTCGCAACGTTGCCCAAGAGGATGACGGCCGCTCTGTCGGAAGTCAGCCGTGGCAACCCCAGCACCAGCATCAGCAGTCCTGGCAGTCGCAGGGAAGCGGCGCAGGTGGTTACTCCAAGACCAGTTACAACCATCACCATCACCAGAACAGCCAGCACAGCGTTTCCTCGGTCCACTCCACCCCCCGCCACAGGAAAACACCTTCGCCGCCATCTCTTGACATCCCCTCCTACCTGAAGCCCCCGACGCCACCGGGCTCTAACGTAGCCCCTTCCCTCGCCGGCTCAGTCGCGCCCTCTATCCCGAGCACCACCACCAACACCACCGACACGAATTCCCCTAGCGCATATCCCTCTCCTTTGCGCATCCGCAACCAGTCCCATGGCTCCGCCGGCCACGGCCTCGGCCTGCTCTTCGACCGCGACGCCAAGGGCGACGTCCCTTGGCAGACCCTCACCGCGCAGCAGCACCCGCCACAACAGCAGCAGCACCCCGTCGAGATGCCCGGCGCGGCCGTCGATTATCCCGCCAGCAACGCCTACACCGAGTTCGCCTCCCGCACGCCCTGGGACGACAAAACGCCTGACACGACCCCCGTCGAGGCGCGTGCGCAGGTGCCCGTGTCGAAATCCCATCAGCAGGCAGCTTGGGAGCGGGACCACCCCGCGGCGCTGCGGCCCGGAGGCGGTATGCATCCAAGGAAGCCGCTGCCGGTCCCAGGGACGTATGCCGAGCTGGAGTAGAAAGCCTAATGGATGGTTTTCCGCAAAACAGTGGCGCGTGCAGGAGTACTGAAGACTGCTGGTCAGTCGGGACGGCACGAGGAATGTTGTGGCTGAGACTTTACTCACGAGATCAACTTTGGAGGTTCCGGCGAATTCGGTGGACATCAGATGACATGAGATACCCCTTGCATGTTATGATGTGAAGTGAAGACCTACTTTGGATGAAGGTGTCTGTTGATTAAGGCGAGAAGGCTTGTGGATTCAGAGTGATGTTCAGGGGGGGCCACTTGGATGTAGTCTGCCTCCTATACCATACCCTGCAAGTTCAGAATATTTGAAGAATGATTCTCACACGCCGTCATCATCTTTTGCGGTGCTGGCTGGAACTTCTTCGTGATACATGTTACCTTTTCTCCGAAGTGTAACCAATCCCACCAACCATACCAATATCCACAAAAATAAAGCTCACCTTCACTCCTTGATGAGGACGCACGAAGTGGTATGGCCATTCCCCACACTGCCATGTCACCATATCACATCACATCGTTACTAGAGAGGGAACCATGTCCGGGACACCGCGTGCGAAGTCAATTGCTGCAAAGTATCTAGCCGGAGAAAAAAGATGGCAAGTGTAAGAACAGAACCACCACTCGAATTACAGACCTGCCCCGCCGCCCCAGTGCGGCGGCGAGGACAGGGAGAAAACAGGAACAATCGCAAGCACCGAAAATCCAGGACCCCAGGACCACAGACTCATACCAGGATGCAGGTTTGAGACAAATGGAATGACCACTTCCTCCTCCCGGCCCCCCCGCCGCCGGTCCTCTAACGGACAGCAGCAGGGGGCGGGACCTCCAAGTTTGTGTAGTTGATTTTTTGTGTAGGCGTTTGTCGGGGTGGGCGTGTGTGTGAACTCTTTTGTATTCTTCTTTTCGAAACACCAACCCTCGCCCCCCAGACGTGTTCACCAGCTCTGCGCGGAGAAGAACAGGTGCGTCCCGAAACCGCTTACCAGCCGGCGGCACCGAAGACGGTGGCGACGGCGGCGATGGCCATGCCGGCGCACAGGAGACCCTGCTGGAGGGACTGGGCGCCGCTGACCTCGACGTGGTCGCCGGTGGGGTAGGGGACGTGGGGGAGGGTGGCGCTGGCCTCGCAGTCGGGGCCGTAGCAGGCGGGCTTGTCATCCTCGCAGTGAGGGCCGTCGCAGACGGGCTTCGCAGGGACCTCAGGACCGTGGGGAGGCTTGTTGGGGTAGACGGGGAGGCACTCCCGGCCGTCGGGGTACTTGCCGTCGTGGCACTCGGCGGGGTACTCCGGGTAGATGGGCTCGCACTCCTTGCCGTCGGGGTAGAGGCCGTGCTTGCACTCGGCGGGGTACTCGGGGTACAGCGGGTGGCACTCCTTGCCGTCGGGGTACTTGCCGTCGGTGCAGCCGGCGGGGTACTCGGGGTAGAACGGGTGGCACTCACGGCCGTCGGGGTACTTGTTGTCGGTGCAGCCGTCGGGGTAGCGGGGCTCGCCGTGGCACTCCTTGCCGTCGGGGTACTTGCCGTCGTGGCACTCACCGGGGTACTTGCCGGGGTGCTCCGGGTACTCGGGGTGGACCGGCTTCTTGTGGCCATCGTGGCAAGGCTTGCCGTCGGGGTAGTGACCGTCGTGGCACTCCTCGTGGTGGTGGCCGTCGTGGCAGGGCTTGCCATCGGGGTAGTGACCGTCGTGGCACTCCTCGTGGTGGTGGCCGTCGTGGCAAGGCTTGCCGTCAGGGTAGTGTCCGTCGTGGCACTCCTCGGGGTGGTGAGGGTAGTGTCCGTCGTGGCAAGGCTTGCCATCGGGGTAGTGACCATCGTGGCACTCAGGGTGGACCGGCTTCTTGTGGCCGTGGCAAGGCTTGCCGTCGGGGTAGTGACCATCGTGGCACTCCTCGGGGTGGTGAGGGTAGTGTCCGTCGTGTGTCCGTCGTGGCAGGGCTTGCCGTCGGGGTAGTGTCCGTCGTGGCACTCCTCGGGGTGGTGAGGGTAGTGGCCGTCGTGGCAGGGCTCGCCGCTGGGGTACTTGCCGCCGTGGCACTCCTCGTGGTGGCCGGGGTAGTGGGGGTGGACGGGCTTCTTGTGGCCGTGGTCACCACCGTGGCCGGGGTGGCCGGGGTAGACGGGGTGGCCGGTAGGCTCGCCGGCACACTCGCTGGTCTGTGTCCGTCTCTGTTAGTCAAGCTGAGACCCGGGCCGCCAGGGCAAGGGAGAGACATACGCGGGTCACGGTGCAGGGGCAGTCCGTGATGGTGTACCAGGTGGGGCCCTCGACAGTGTAGACCTTGTCCTCCCAGGTGACGTAGTTGGTAGGCTCAGGGCACCAGGTGGCCAGCTCGGAGACGACCTCGGTGACCGTGGTGGTGCTCACGGTGCCGTTGTTCTCCTGACGCCGGGCGGGGACGTAGGCCGAGGCCATGCCGGCGGCGGCGAGGGTGCTGAGGACGGTGTTGGTGTACATCTTGTTGGTTGGACGCGATTTGAAGAATAAGATCTGTTCTGTGGGTTGGTGGAGAGGGGGGGGACGGTTGCTGGGTGTCGAAAGAGTGACTGGGGGCGAATCGCAAAAGATCGAACGAAGGGCTGAAAGAGTGACTGTCAAAAGAGTGACTGAAGGCGTGATGAGGAGAGAGGAAAACCAACACCATAGAGACGGAGAACAGCTCAAGCTTTATGGACGAGGACGACGGGCCGTCTTGGCTGCAAAACACCCCCTCGCAAGGCTGGCGGCCGAGATTCAGGCACAACAACAACAGGGTGGAATCCGTCGACGGCAGCCGACCACAGCGGCGGGCCCGAGCAGAAACATCGTTCGGCTCAATACTGCCAGCCATCGACCGTGTCGAACGCCTATTTGGCCGATGCTGGGGCGCCGCCAGGAATGACGGGAGGGCGAGTAGGGGGGCATGGCATTCCAAGGCTTCCAAAACAATCAGCTTGGCTGCTCCCAACGGCTTGGCCTCTCCCTCTCTTTTACCCTCCAAACTCCAGAAACCAGGCAGAAAGGGGCTGGAGCGTCTCTTACCTCTGGTTGACTCGCCCTGGCCCGGCTGGAACATCTCAAGCCAAGGGACGCGCCGCTGTCATAGACTCGAGCCTCATGAACGCCATCGTGGTCATGTAGGTTAATTGGCAAAAATGCCCTGCTTTCTTCCATTTTTCCTAATGCTCTAACAAGACGCAGCCACCATGTGCCTGGTTTGACCTCATCCACAAGCTTGTGAATGCAAATGTACACACTAAGCGCGTGTCGTCGCGTCTCGGAGCAGAACCTTCCCAGCCCATGCACGCCTGCCTCTATCCCCACCGTCTCCTTCTCCCGATTTGCTGAGGCGAATCGCCATCGCCCCGCCGTCGCATCGTGTTGAATCGTAGGGCGGGCGCGGATTCTCTGCCCACCTCTGGGGAAAGGGCGGGAGTCGCCTCGGTCGGCGTGCCGAAGCATGCTTCGCTTCTTCCACCCCGGCCGACCGTCATTTGGTGGCTCTCTTCATTTCGTTCCGAGGCCAGGAAGAGCAGAGAGCCTCCCTTCGTCTTCCTCTCGGACCCTCCACCCAATGGAATCCAAGACAGATTGGACAGACCGTACAATGTAGGAGAGCGAGAAAGAAGCACGCAGAAATTCGGAAAAAGCAATGCCCCGCCGTCCACATCTTCGCCGGTCCATGGTGTGTCTAAGATGATCGATCCCTCGAACGCCCCTCCCTGTCTTCAAGAAACCAAATTAAAAAAAAGACCCAGATGACAGCGGAGATCGACCGAGGAGGTAGGTCGATGCTGTTGGACAATAGAGAGCCCGTCATGCGTCGTAGGTATGCACAAGATTAGATAGAGCCTCGGTATGCCGAGGCGGAGGTCGAGAAGCAAAAATAGCCAATTGTGTCGAGTCAGTCCTTATGCAGTGGGCTTTCATGGGGAAATGCGGGGAGTGATGAGGCCCCTTTTGGTCGTGAGGTGGAAATCTAACAGAACATCGGGTATTGGTTGAGCATTTGTTTCCTCTCATTCTTCTTCTTCTTTTTTTCTCAATCATTTCGTGCTTGTTTGCTTTCTCCTTCATCACGGTCGGTTAGACCGGCTCTGGCTTCGCTCGAGACCGGGCCGGATGTTCGTGAGGGAATCAAAGTCGTAGTGCTTGAGAGTGTGCTCGTACTTGGGGCTTCGGAGGAATTTCGGGACCGAGTCCTACAGTTCGTTAGTACTTCTTGATGCAAATGGGGATGCGGGTATACGCACGCTGGCCATCAGCTTGAAGACAGCATTTTGCGCATCTTCAAACAATGCCGTCACCTCTTGAAGGGTGTCAATCATCGCAACGTCCTGGCCGACAGCCTTGGTCATCCGGGTTGCGAGGTTATTGCGCAGCTGGTGGTCGATGTTCAGCTCACAAGGCGATCCGGGAGCCAGGAACGCGTTGTATATCCCGTAGGCTTGCGCCATGATCTCCTTGATTCCGTCCAGCGACGTGGAGTTCGGGTTCTTCTGGGCGGACCGGATCGCGACCTTGCAGCTCCTGACGAAGTCGTCGACATCCAGGTAGAAGGACAGGTTCTCCTCGCAGTGCGTCTCTCGAAGGTTCTCGCGGAACAACAGACGGAGGGCAGCATCATTGAGGATCTTGTCCAGCCTCTGGGTGTTGGAGTCACGCGCGATGGCATTACGGCTCGGGTTGGTGCCTTCGCTCTCGGAGGCTCGCCCTCTGGCGCCAACGTTGTTGATCAGGTCCTTGCCCTTGGGCGTCAATTGGTAGACGGAGTTCTTGGTGGGCTGGAAGATGTTGTGACCGGCATACTGGGCCATGTGAGCCCTGTCTTGCACAATCGGCTCCATCAAATCGCACTGCACAAAGAACGTCGCGAGATCCACCGTCTCCCTCCTGTCCACGGTGGTGCAGCAGTCCATGAGCCAATCGGTCGCGCCCTTGCCCGTGAAGGTGTCCCGGTATGTCTTGCCGTTGATCTTGCGCTCGCTGGCCATCTTGACACCCGTCAGACCGTCCCGGTAGTCACTAAGCGAGTCCGAGTCCGCCGAAGTGACGCTGGACTTGACGTTGGGGCCGTGGGTGCCGATGAATCGCCGGAACACTACCTCGACCGTGCCGCGGTCCGTGATGAGCTTATCGGTCTGGCCATCGCGCTCCAGTATGACGAGCTGCGAGAGGGTCGATCCAATAAGGTCAGAAATTTGCTTCTGCTGGATGCCGTTGCGGGAGCAGAACCGGTCGAGGACAGTGACGCCCTTGGGTGTTAATTGCCAGACGGATCCCTTCATATTATAGACTTGCTGGTACTTCCCGTCGGCGGATTCAATGAATCGCGCCTCCAGGAAGCGTTGGCAGATGGAGCGAGCCATGTCTTTCGCCATGGAGAATGTTGTCGTGGTTGTCGTTGTCACGATGCGCGAGGGATCCTTGGGATCCGGCATGCGATTCGACTGAGAGAATTTGAGAGATCCGAGGTTGTTGATGGCATCTTCTGAGAGGAAGGTGTTCTCGACTCGAGTGAGGCGTACACGATGCGCAGACAAAGGTAGCAGGCTGACGATGAGGGTCGCGAAGAGATCCTTAAAATCCTGGTCCAAAGATTAGTCTCAGAAACTTTCAGATGCAAAAAGGAGCGACAGCGTGGGCGGGAGGGGCAGAAGGTGGAACAAGAGTGGTGGTCCGCCCGGACAGGAATGTTCGATGGCCCTCCACGGCCTCGCCGTTTCCATGCTGCACCCTCTCCGATGCAAGCGCATGTCGCATTAAACAGTGGGGAGGAGGAAGCGATTCGGCTCACCTTTGTGAATGGCCTGTCGTCGTCCGTCATGCGGAGCAACCGCGAAGAAGTCTGATGCATCTTGTTCTCGACACTGGGGATGCGGATGGGAAGAGGTCGGTTGGGATCAGTCTCGGAATAGGGCGAGGAGGGCAGGTCGTTGACCAGCGACACCTGACTCGGGTGTTTGCCCTCGGCGGCGAAGGTGCCGGTCGAGGAGGAGGCGGGAGAGTAGTTGTTGGACTTTCTGTACCGCGCGTGGGCGTTCCTGTCGAGGTCGGCGGGGCTGAAAGCGGAATCGGCACTGGAGGCGACTCTGCCCAAAGCGGAATTAGAGGGACGCTGACGTATGGAGTGTTCGGATTGTGATTGTGACTGCAGGGTGGACAGCGCAGACTGCGTCTTGTCGATTGCAGCAGCTGCAAGGCCGAGCAAGCCTCCGGATCGCTGGATCTTGCTGGTCGAAGGAGAGCTGTGATGGCCGATCTGCCGGTAGCTGGCTGAGGAGGAGGCGGCTTGTCCTTCGTGGGAGAAGGGGTCGACGGCGGCCGGGGCGAGCGCTGAAGGCGAGGCGAGGGAAGAGCGACGACTAGCAACTCTGGTGGAAGATCGGGAGGTCGATGTCGACTGTGGCAGTTGATCTCGAATTGAGGAGCGGTTGGATTGGGAGATGGCGGCCATCTAACGGAAAGCACGAGAGGAGGGACAGGAGCATAGAAGGGGCGATAGCGGGAAGAGAGAAGGGGGGGGGCTATTCGAGATAAAAAGGACGTGACCCTCCAGAAGACGGATGGAATAAGACGGAGGGGAAAGGCAGAGACGGTGCTAATGTACCATGTGGACTCCAAGGCTCTAGAAGGAGAAAGTAGCACCTTTCTCCCAGGTTACCCTACCTTGCCTTACCTTGCCGTACCGTGCCTCCACCGGACTGGACCTGGACTGCTAGGTTTTGGTACTAGAGGATGCCCTGACCTGGCAAACCTGGTGAGAAACGATGGGAGGTCCACGGTGGGTGCACTTGCGCTTCGCACTTGCGCGCACCTGCCCACATCAGGTCCACCACGGCCACGAGTGGACGGGGTGGGCCCTGTGGTCATAGTGGGTCGAATCCCTGTAAGTCGCGGGTACTTTGATGAGGTACACGCTACGGAGCGCCGTCCTATGCGGAACTGGGGGGAGGGGCCAGGGGCCAAAGGGGGGCCAAAGGGGGGTGGTGAAGAAGAAGGGGGGGCAACCTCCACTGGGCAGTGCCCCTGGAGTCCTGGAAGACCCCCCCCCTCCCCCCGGCTCTTCTTCCATCCCAGCACCTCCTCCCCTAAAACGGCAACAGAGCGACCTTTGACTTAGCGCACGCAGTCAGTGACCTGCCACCTGCCGCCAGACCCCTGCCCGCACCCCCAAGACGCACTCCCACAGGTCTCCCGCCCTCGCCTGCCCCCCTTTCCGAATGTCGAACTTAGGACAGGGCCCCCCCTCCCCCGAGCAACACGTGTCGAAGCATGGAAGCCGGCATTCGAACAAAGGATACGGGCGGGACTCTGGCATGGGAAACGGGAGTTGAGAGATAAAGGGTCAGAAGAACCCTTGCGACCACCACACCGCTCGTAATCTGATGAGGGCAAAAAAGCCCGATTTTCGCGAAAAGCCCGCCCCCCGCCCCCTTCTCATCATCCTCTTTCCGTGGACTCCCCCCCCCGTGCGGCACTGGTTCTGGAAGCGCGAAAGACCCCTCTTGCTGGGGTCCAAGTGACAGCCTAGAGGAGAGGTAGCTTCGTAGTTCATCAGGTAGCCTGTTTCCCTAAGCCTAAGACGTGGTCAAAGAACGGGCGCCACGCTCTCAGACAGCAGACCAACCAAGAAATTCGCCCATCTCTGGGGGGCAGGGTCCGACCTTTGTCGGAAGACGGTCGGTCGAACAGCTTGAGTTTTCTTTGTCCATTTGGCCCCGGCCGAGGTTCGCTGGGGGCTCCCACGAATCGCCAGCATTGTGTGGGCCTGTCTTTGCATCATCAATCTACGTGTTTGCACCGGACCGCAAAAAGAACAAAGTGGGCTTCAGGGACCCCGACTCTGCCAAAGCACACATCAGTTTCCGTTGTGGTTCATGGTTTGCACAACGTGCAATCAAGAGGCAGCCGCTCCCGGAAGCCAACCAGAAAGACTCGGGAACCAGAGTCTTGGGCTCGTCTTCTCCGTCGGCGCACGAGTTTGCCGTTAGTGAGCATGCGACTATGCCGTGAGGCGTTTCCTACCTAACCACTGGTGAGCAGTCCTTTCACAGCACTGCTGGAGCATAGACAAGTGACGCCAGGAGTCAGAAGCCCGTGAAACATACCCATACGCTGTATCTCGCCGCGTCTCTCAGCGGGAATGAGATGCATTTTCGGAGCCTGAACAGCGCAGTGGAGTAATTGCTGACCCTTTGCCCTGGACCAGGTCCAGAACGATGGGGCTGAACCATAAGCTGGCAGGCGGGCTGTCTGGTGTGACGGTGGACATATTACCCAATCCTCTCACCCGCCCAACGAGGGTAGGCTCCTTTGCTACGTGTTATCGACTTTCGTGGCAGCACGGTTCCAGCCAGTTGATGGCGACGTGGGATTGGCACATTTTCGGGATTGGCCACTGGCGTCTGACCGCTACACCGGGCTGAACGAGGATCCTCCTCACCGAAGCCGTCGCTACCGGAACCTCGGCTGAGCTGCCATGCTGTCGTCGCTCGCTAGACGAAACTCAATGGGGGCCGGGCTGGCCGCCTACGGGATGAGCGGCCACCATGCCTCAGCCATGTGCTGTTGAAGCTCGAAGGGACAGCGCAGGGAATGGAGTAAGCGCGCGTATATTGTATGGGCTGGAAAGTATGTAGCGTGATGATCTCGGCGGCGCTGACTATGTACCAGCACGTAGGTCGGTTCCGATGGTGTGGGGCGCATCAGCGGCTTGAGATGTGATGTAAGGCAGTGTTGATATCCGGGACCTGCTACTGTCGAGCTGAGGATGTTGCTGACGACAAGAGGTCTGGTGCCCGTCGTGAAAGTACATGGTTCGGGCGTCTCTCGCAGAGACGCTGTTCTCGGCGACCGGGGAGTCACTTCGTAACCGCCCCGTAAAGATGCATCCCGCCCTTTGCGGCAGGCAACCGTCCTGGAGACACGGAGTGATGGGCATTGATAGACAGGTGACGAGACGTAATAGTGTCATTATGTCAGAAGGGCTGACGAGGATATGAGAGGTGACAGCTAAAGTAGGTAGGGTATCATGACGTCCCCGGCATGCCATGTGGGCGAGACGAATGGGAAGACAGCAAGCGGTGCTCGCCCTCGCTCCCCCCCCCCACCCCCTTCCTTCAGCTCTCATGCCTGTCCAAGGACTCATCCATGGCGTCAATCCCGTACGTGTCGCTTCTTCCGGTGAACGACATGTAGCGGGCAGGCCAGGCTGAGATGGACGTGCAAATCTCCAACATCCAACACACCTTCTACCTCTATCCACCCAAGAAGCTGGCAGGGGCACAGGCGCAGGTGCAGGTGCAGACGCAGACAGGCACACGAGGTAGTGGGCAAGAGGGGGAGGGCAACAGGAGGGGAAAGAGCAATAAGATGATCATCTCCCATTCGCCTAAACACCCCTGTCGGCACGCCGCAAGTGGAGAGCGGAAGGAATTGCGTCGTCTCACCACACACGCAAGTCGACAGATCGGCGCGTGGCTTCAGGGATGCTGCCCGCCCAATGGTCCCCAAGCGCACCCCCTCCTCGAGCCTTCCAAGCCCTCCAAGCCCCCCCGTCGCTTCCCTGCAAGCCACGCTTTGCGACCGCCTTTTCGTGCTTCCTGGGGGAAAGAAGGTGTTCCTCGTCACGTTGCTGCCACGCGCAGTCACTCACTCCCGACGGTCCCCTGCAATGACGCGGACCCTGGCCCTTGCCCATCGCTGCAAGCAGACAAGGGTGGATCTCTCCTTCCCACTTCCCCCCCTTCGCTGCTTCCCAATGTCCAAATGTCCAGCGTCCAGACTTCGGATCGCTCCACTTTTCTGGCCACCCCGCCGTTCTGACGGTCAAGATAACTCGGTCTTGACATTTCGTTTCTCTTCATTCATCCATTTGCATCCCCATCCCCATCACGGCCCGCGCTGCCCGTGCTGCAAACGCCAGCAGTCAGCATGCCGACCGGATGGGTGCCTTGCTTTCACTGTAACAAGTATGCACGCACCTCTCCACCAAGACGGAGCGTCGCCGGGTTTGAGACACATGGGTGTCTCTCCTCGTGTCAATCTTCTCCGACCGACTCGACCAGTCCTGACATGTTAACGCCGAACCACTGCGGCCTTGTCTTCTCACATTCACCGATACTGCCATGTACGGTATCGGCATCCCGTCTGTACCCACCTGAACCCCCCCCCCCCCCCCCCCTCCCTTTCCCTCTCCCCAGGGGGACACCAGGTCTGTCATGCCCATCACGCACTCAACCTCGCGTGCCAGCACTAGACGGACGCATGACGACGATCCGATAACGCTGAAACCAAACAGCCTTGGAGCATGCCGTGGGGGCCAGAAAAGTCGTTCGATTGACATTTACGGCATACAAGAGGGATGAGGATTTGTCCGGACCCCGCCTCCCAGGCAGGTCAGCGACAACCTCACAGAGGGACCATGGAAATTGAGTCGTCCAGCATGTGCTTGAGAGCTCCATAGGACCACATCGACACCCCTTACCCATCGTGTCTGTGGACTGACTTTCGTCGTCGGTGTCGCCGCATCAATGCTGGCCTCTCGCACATGTACACTCGGGATCAGACGCCAATGGAAAGCCGAGACCAGAAGCCGCGTTGTGAGAGGGACCGGGTATGTGTAAGAGCCTCGCATTCCCACCCGTCGCCACCGACACGCTCGTCTTCCCCTCGTCCAAGACATGGCAGCACAGGGCTTCGCGGGATTCCTGCGATCCGCCGCCGCCAAGTGGTCCACAACGGAGGAGATCGAGCGCCGACGAAAACTCAATCAGCGCCCGCAGCAGGCTGCGGAAACAAGCACTGCCCTAACACGCAATTCCCGCGCTTCCGTGTTTCGCCAAACCCTCGCCTTTTGACAGGTCGACTCGGTTTCCCGTTCGGTATGGGGCCAGTCCAGTTGCGACACCGGACGACGGGCGAGACCAGGCTGACTTGTGCTGAGGGAGGGATGCTCCGAAAACCGCGCCATCGCAACGAACCGCGACCGTCTTCTGACTTCCACACAGCTGGCACTGATGCGGTCGTGGAGATCACAGGGCAGCACGTTAGCTCACCTGGGACTGCCGCTAACCGGGTGCCTAGCTGCTCGGCATGATCCATGTAGGTCCTCCCTACAAGGACCAAGTTTCATCAGTCCTTCCGATTTCCTCGATATCCCCAGATCACCACCTTCTAGAAGCTCTCGGAAATGATGGAAGAAGAAAAACACGAATCCAGAGATTCAGGGGCCTTCGAGTTTGATTGATGTCTTGGTTCAAGCGAAATAGGCTCCAGTACCCGGTCCAAGACCAGGGCAGGGTAGACGTGGTTCGTCGATCAAACCACCCAAGAATGAAGGGTCCTTTCACCTGGGTCCTTCAATGGCGTTCGCCGCTCGGAGCAATAATGAAATTACGCATTACCCCCCGTTTCTTCGTTGACCCGAGCTTTTGAACGAGCCGCCAATGAGGAAGGAAGAAAAAAGAAAAAAAGGAAGAAAAAAAAAGAAGCACCGGCGAGACCGATACCACTCTTTTTTCTATTTCTTGTGTAGTCATCATACTTCGGTGATGTACACCGAGGCTCAACTATCACGAAACACAAAGTCGCTTGTTCATTGCCCATGACAGCCAAGCTCCAAAGGGGACATGTGCGTTGATAGGCGCAGCTTCTTCGGCTGATTTGACAACGTAGAGAGGCCGGCAACATTCCATGAACCGGAGACATCGCCATCATGTCGCTCTGCGATTTGCTGTCACACCTGCCTGCTGCTGACACTGTGGGCACTCGACTCCATGACAGGACGCCTTGCGGGTATCCCAGTGCGCTGAAGCCTGACTGGCCAACAGGACGCGTAGGCGACGAGGCCCCAGTCGACAGTCAACCCAAGCAGGCGACATGTCAAGTCATTTTCTACTCACTCACGAGGGCCATAGGCGGTGAACAAGGGGGGTAGTCGGCGACTACAGAAACACCGCCTTCGTACTTGGCACGCCCGTCGCGATGCCACAATGACGGCGCTTCGGTACGTCGTACGCCCTGGCAACTGGCAAGGGTCTCTAAATCGCCAATTCGTTCTGCAGCTACGGGCGCAGATTTTGGAGAAACACGTTGCAGCGAGGCCCGCCGGCGTTCCACCGATGCATATGGTGCACATGACACCCGTTGCTTTCTGTGAATCCTCCTTTCCACTCCCACGTGGGCTTGAGTCCTGAGGCGTCCCCCGGAGTTCGTCCTCCGAACCTTCAGCCTGGCAATGTATCTCTACATTGGCTACAGGGTGCATGCGGTGCACGCAATGCATCGAACGCACTCGTCTTGCCTGGCGCTTGATTGCCTTTCCAGGCGCTTTGCATTTGTCTCCAACCTCGCGAGAGCTGAAGCTGCCAAGGTAAAGCGCGCCACGCTGATCAAATTACATGACAATTCACATTGAAGAACAACCACCATCACAAGACCCGGGGCTGCCCGGCATTCCTCCAATATTCTCGGAGTATACGAGGTAGATGAAGGTCTGGGGTGAAGGCTGGAGGGCGGTCGGGAAGGCAGGGAAGAACGTCGTCTACCAGCTTCAGAGCGCGCGGAGGTCTTGATTACAAGGGGCGCACACCATCCGTCACCCAAGCCGGCAAACGGTCAACCGAGGAGAGTATGAAGGGTGCCCGGGCTCGTCGCCCTCCCCCCCGGGATACTCACGGGGAAGCCACGTGGTGCTGAGCAAGCCATCCTTCCGCGGGAGATCGGGACCTTGTCAGGTTGGGGGGTCAGCTCCTTCGGGTGTCTAGGGCGTTTCGCCCACAGCACCAACAGGCACCCCAAGAGGTGCCAGGGTTCAGTCATCTGAGAATTCGTCGCTCGTCTGGGGTCCACGAAGCAGTGATTCACCCGTTCGGACTCTGTAGGACTCTCACCCCGCTCATCCGCTTCCAAAAGCGCAGCAGCATGAGCAACCAGATAAGTAGACCACAACATTACAGCATTGGGGCCAAAGCATGCAAATTGGGGCTTCGGGCAGAAGACTCTGACTACCGAGGGCCCTGATTCACCATCTCGCATAACGAGTCGAGTACACCACGACAGGGGACAACCGCCTGAATCTTCGCACTGCGACCCTGGCTGGGCACGGGAGATCCACTACCGCTGCCAAACATATGGAGGAGAACGACCCGTTGATCCGTAGGAGTTTTTGTCGCAGTATGCATATCAAATACATCATCCGGGTCGTCGTGCCTCCGCATCACAACAGCCTGAACTATCTCTCAGGATTGGAAAGCTGCTTCTGTTGGCAAGTCACTGCACCACCCTGCCGACCTGGCGTGTGGATTTCCCTGGCACAGGGGGCCCGGGTCTGTCTCCGAGCCTACAATGTACCCGATACCTCGTTCTGCGCCAGGCAACGTACGGATCCCAGTGGCTCAGTCTGTATCACAGGAGGTCTTCAATTTTTGGAACTTTGGGGTTGGGGTCACCGGGTGGCCCTAGAGACACAGGATAGCAAGTCAGCGTTCGTGTCAGACGGCTTCGGTAATGCGACTGCTGCTAATTTCGGCCTCACAGGGTCTCAGAAGGTCCTGTCGAGTCGAGGAAGGGATTCCCTTGGTAAAGACTAATTGTCACCCAGAGGGTCACCTGCAAATTGGTTCCCTGCAACCTGCTGGAAAGGCATACCTCATTCACTTTTGTTTCTCGCCCTAGGTGCGTTTTCTAGCCGCGCCTGAACCATTCGTCCAAGTCGGATGTCATCTCCGGCCAATCTCGCAATGATCGACGAAGACGAGCAACCTCCAGAGGCAACGCTATCTTCAGGCGTTGCGCGCCTCATGCACTGCACGTGTCGGCTCTTGGTCCGAGGGACGCTGATCCCTATCTGAATGCATTCGTCCTTCAGGTCCGGACAGGGCCACCGTGAGACCAACCAGGTGCAACACATTTTGATGACCTCGAACGACGCGAGCTAACCACCGCATTGCACAGAGCAACTACGATGCATTTCTACGACAGAGCAGCGGTCGAAGGGGAGGGGGGGAGCCGTTGTGCAACTGCCGTGGGAGGCACCCCTCGAGTCGCTCACTTAGCTTCATGCGCGTGTTGATCATCAGCACGAAACAACGCCCCCTATGAGCGGTGATGCTTGGTTGAGCGAGAAGCCGGGAGCATGGATCCGACGTATAGACCCCCCGCCCGGCGACGGTGACGGCGAGGTCAGCATAAGGCGAAGCTTCGCAATTTTCTTCCTATGCTCGCTGAGAATCGATCATGTTTCAGTTCAGGACGGCAGTTGCGAATCAAGACCAGCACTACGGCCTTCGCGGCCGCGACGGCTTGGATGGGAACAAGGACAGGAAACGCTTGGGCCACAGGGCTCCCTCCACTCATTCGACCCAGGCCGTAGAATGGTCAAACTCTCCTTCCTGAGGGAACGTACGATGGGAGCGGGACCGTGACGTCTGTTGAAACCCGCCTCTCCCTTTCCCCAGCCGGCGATCTCCGGTGCCCAGCAAGGCAGACGACGCTGACATGAGAGCTTACCAAGGCGCCCTAGAAGACGGGAAGACCGTTGTTTTTCTAGCACGATGCCACCAGGCCCGGCGTACTCTACCATTCCTGCCTCGCTCCTCCGCCGTGGGGGTGCCCGCGGGGCGCCTAAGACGGGCCTGTGAGGCCGTACTTGTACGCCCGCGGCAGGGTAGGGGGGCGCCATCCCGCTCTTCCGACGGCCATACCGACGACTCGTCGCGCGCGAAAGCCGACGGCGCGTGGGCTTGCGAATGCTAGACGAAACTCTACCGGCGACCCCCAGCGGCCACTACGGGACATAGCCTCGACTGGAGGAAAATCTGCTCGACCGCACACTTTGTGCCTCGGCAGGCGACCTTGACGTCTTCTCTCGCCTGGGTGCCGTCAGTATTGAGTACACTGCCTCACGCAACGCCTCCCGGGGCCAAGAGTCACGGCCCCCAAGCTTCCGGCGACGATCCCCGAGTCATATCGGCGTTCGACGGCGGCTCGGCGCGGCAGGCTGAGGGATACAACATGAATCAAAGCCTTGTTCTTGGCCTTTTCGTCGACCCTCGGGCCCTCTTGTGGACCGCATCCGAACCCTCTCCTCTGCGCTTCGATGCGGCACCTCACAAAACCAAGAACTTCTAGGGCAGACCTACGCGTAGTCCGGGTCGGGGTAGGCGGTAGGCAAGCTGCCCAACGTCGGATCTCGCTATCAAGGGAGAGTGCACCATACTCGAAGTCATGCAGCGAGACTAGGCTCATCTCGTATTGATCTAAGGCTCTTCTACTCGAACTTCGCTCACGCGTCCTTTCGCAGTCACAGAACTCTTGCTGTCGGGGGGTTTTGGAGTGGGTAAATTAGGCTGGCACACGGCATCATGTTGTGCTGGGACAACGTCACAGAGCTCTCCAAACGTGAACACGGGCGCTCTTGCAAGCGCCCCAATCCGTCCTAGGGGCTTCTCTTTTGCTCGAGGTAATGTCCTCTTCTCTCATATACTGTTGCCCATCTGGGCGACATGCCTCCCCAATGTCCAAGACAACCTCATCCTCGTGCTCTCGTCGCCGGGAAATCGTGAGCCCGGACTCCGTTGAAAGAGGACTTCTGGTGATCGCCGACCCCCTTCGGTGTTCGGACTTATCCCCGCCCCCATGATGAGTAGTGTAACGTTGTAGGCTTTCCAATTAGCTTTTGTCCCCCTGCTTAGCGGCAGCTTGCCAGCCAAGGCCGTTCCCTGGTAGCCGAGACTTTGCTAGCAGCGCTGTCTAGACCATCGACCTCTTGGCAAGGGTATCAGAGCATCTTTGTTTATTCTGCCCTGCGCGAACCGAAGGGTAGATCGTCTGCCCGGATTTCCTTGGTCGAAATCCTGGTTGCTGGAAGACTGGCGGTGGAGACGAGAGGTGGGCCGGAGCCAGGCGTTTATTTGGCCCTGGCTACCGTCGGTCTCCTTGGCTGCTGCGCTCACGAGTCGGCAAGGTGTTAGCTTTCGGACGAAGTGAAGGCAGCCGGCGACTAACTTCCCACCCAGGGCTGAACAGGGGGCTCTGTCTCGTCGGCATGTTCGGCGCTCGCCCCGGCATGGCGCTGAAGTCGACTCATAGCGCCGCCTGTCGAGAGGGGTGCAGTGGTGTCCAGTACTCGCTATAGCTTCGAGCCTGGACGGTCAAAAGACGATCGTCGCGACGAACGACGCTGGGGTGAGGGCTCTCGAGCCATACCCCATACCCGTCCCGCTACGACCGCAGTCTGTCGCCCGTCCAGGCTAGACGCCATGCCAGAACGACAGACGGACCTTGCCCAAGACAGCTGCCGGGCGTGCGGAGGGGGGGTTGACCTACTGGAAATGAGCCCCGGGAATTTCGCCGCTTTCTTGCACGGACGGCACGGGGAAGCCTGGGGACTCGAGTGTGCCAGTGGCCGGGGCCCAAGCCCCCCCCTGCCCTGCCTAGGGAGGGCGTGCCCGGTCTCGCGACGGCACAGCCGGAGATGGGGCGTGGCGTTGAGAGGTGTTTGTTCTGGGGAGGAGGAGGAGGACGATGTCATGGACTAGCTGGCACGTGCCGGGGGGGGGGTTTCTGTCTTGAGAGAGGGGGATTCGCCATCGTCCCTGCAGTACGCGAGGAGTCACATAGGTTTTCAGCCTCTTGTTGATTGTCACAGCTAGCGTGGTGCCCTGCTGACAGTGTCAGACATGTCGACGTCGGATGAGTTGAGTCGGGAACGAAAGGGGGCGGAGGGAGCCCGGAGCCGGGCCGGGTCTGGTGCTTCATCGGGGCTGGCAGCACGTCTGCGACCCCAGGACAGCTAGAGTGAGGCCCTGGATATTGGGCGATGCTTGGTCATGGGTTGTGAGGCCTGCAGTTGCAAAGTCAGTTTTGTTCTTCCGTGACACGCCCGGGACGGCTGCGGTCCGCGGTGTCAAGCAGGGTGACCGTTGCATGCATACCCGGCCTTCCCTCCAAACAACAAAAACAGGAACGAACACCCCCAGATCGCTGAAGCGGGCCGTACGTAGCCTGTCGATACGCGGCGGCGGCAGGGGTTCAGAGGTGCTACCTTATTTTTGGGCACCGGCATTGCGCCCATCGGGCATCATCAGGCATGGCAGGGCAGGACAAGGGTATTACTGCGCCTTCACGCGTACGTTGCCCCCAAAAAGGTAAAAAAATAATCAAGTGTTTGACATTCGGGCTCTGCCTCGACCCATCCCTGAGGGAAACCTGCGGCAGGCCCCCCCCATGTTCCTCTTCGTAAATCTGCCCCGGACAGGAGAGACGCGCATCTGCCGGTTGTCCCCTGTCCCGCCGCCGCAGAGGCATCCGGCCTCCCCAGAACGCCAGCGCTGATGACTCCCTTTTTCTTTTGACTCCCCGTTGTGTACTCGTACATGCCGACCTGTCCGGCAGTTCTGGACTCTGAGGGGGGGGGAAGGGGTTAGGGGGTGGTTTTCTGAGCAGTCTCTCGGCGCGAGTCCGCGACATCTGGCCCCCCCCTATCCCCCTTCGTTCCTCGATAGAATCGCCTCAGATGAGCGTAGGCGCCGTGTTCTTGGTCCACCCCTTGGCCCGCATCTGCGCCTCGACCTGCTTCCAGATGGCCTCGACGACCTCCTTGTCCCTGAACCGGGCCGCGTCGCCGGTGCCGGGCACCGCGCCGACGATGGCGTCGACCGTCCGCCTCGGCCTGTCGACGCCCAGCTGCATGACGCGGTGGCCCCAGTTGCGTACGTTCTCGGGCGGCGTCTCGCCGCGCCAGCCGACAAAGATGCCCTGCACGTGGCGGAAGAGGTCCTGCGGCTGGTTCCACTTGTAGTTCTTGAACTGCCACGTCTGGCCCGTGGTGAAGACGGCCACGACGCGGTTCCAGTACTCGGGCTTGAACTGCTCGGGGCCCTCGACGAGGATGAAGCGCATGGGCCGCGACGGGTCGATGTCCTTGAGCACGCGGGACACGTGGAGCATGCCCGAGGAGGACGAGGCGCTGCTGCTGTCCGGGGCGACGTAGCGGCCCTGCTCGAGGAAGGAGCGGATGTTGGACATGCGCAGGATCGACGACGCCGAGGGGGAGAGAAGGATGATGGGGTCCGGGCGGCGGCTGGGCGTCTTCTGGTTGAGCGCCAGGGAGGGGTTGGCTGTGATCGGGTTGGGGCCGGAGCCGGGCTTCTTCTGGATGAAGGGCGCCGCGAGCTTGCGTACGTGGGAGAAGTCCTGGTGGCGCGTTGTCTGTTAGCTTACTTTCTCTTTCCCCGCCTCCCACTGTTGATGTTGCGGCGCGAGGCGCGCCGAGACGGTCCATGACATGACATGACATACCGTGGGTTTGACGCCGCGAAGGACGGAGTTCCGGTCGCCCATCCTGCGCTCGCCGTTGTAGATGACCGCCAGCCTCGGGTCCAGCGTGCCGCGTCCGCTCCGCGCCACGGCCGCCGACGGCGCAGCCTTGACGGCGCTCGCCGCGGCCGCGCCGTCCTTGCCCTCGCCCGCCAGCGGCTTGATGTGCTCCGACTCCTCGCTCGCGCCCTCCAGCCAGGTGAACAGGTCCAGGCGCTCGACGAACGCGAGGTTCTGCACCTTGCCCAGCTCGCCGAGGTCGTCGTTCAGCCGCGTCGCCGAGGCATTGTACTCGGGAATCGCGACATCCTTGTTCAGCCACGCGAAGTAGATGGAGCGCAGGTCGACGGGGCGGTCACTGCTGATGAAGCGCGTTGGCGTGCCAAGGCTGACGGAGACTGGTCGCGGGTGCGGGAAGTGCAGGTGTGTTGCTTTGGAGAGGGGGGCCTCGTCGGCGGCGTCTGGGGAGGCTGATGGGATCGCGGCTCGCTTCGAGGCGATGGATTGTCGGAGGAGGAGCAGCGGGTCCTGCTCGGCGGCCGCCATCGTGAGGCTTGATCGGGTGGCTGGTTTCGATGGTTCGGGAATTCCGGGAGCAATTGGATCGATTGTGAGGCCGCAGCTTCGGGAACTGGTGATCAAGGACGAGGTCGAGTTGATGGATTTGGTGGTGGTTGGAGCTTTGGGAGCTCTCGTTTGGAGCTGGCAATTTTCCGAAGTCGTAGCGCGACTTGATGCAGATATGCGAGAAAATAATATGCAACTAAGCACTTACTCCTCGTCGATCCGTCACCCCATAGCACTTTCGCTCATCTCGAAGTCCATCACTTCTCGCAAGTCTCGTTCTTGTTTATAACGAGGATGAAATTCCAAGTAATTACCTGGTATTAGGATAGAATGCGTGTGTACTACTTCCCGGGACTGGCAAGTCGGACGATCCCAGCAAACAGGGCAAACGCGATGGCCCAATTCCCCTTGTTGTTTGAGACCTAACAACTGGCCATGGCATCAAGAGCTGATGCCAGCCAGCCTTTGATATACATTCTCTGTATGCCTAGGCTATGTTGTACTCGGCATCCGTGATGGACACCTCCGAGCCCTCTCGCCTCGGCTTGAATTCCTGCCGAAGCCCCGACGCACCCTTTCCTCGACCATGATATACGCAAACCCCCAGACCTCCAGACTCGTGTTTACTGTTCGCTGGGCACATTGGACTGGTGGGGAGATGTTCAGGGAGATCAAATTCGAATAAGTTCGGGGCCACGCCCATGTTACTTGGATTGCGTCTCACTGGTTTGAGAGGCATTGCCTCCCACCACTCTTTGCTTTTCGTGATTTGGTTTCTGTCGTGGCTGCGTATGGTCTTCGGCGAGCTTTGTCGTAAAGGCGGGACGACCGTCCACGTATCGGCCAATTCCGAGTTCCCTGGTGGACTGGTCTGTGAGAAAAACGACCTGGGCTTGCCGGTCGCCGAATCCTCGACAAGCGGCGGCGTCTTGATGCGCGTCGCTTCCTGGATCGCCGTCAGTGACTTGTCACACAAGTTGGCTGATTCCTCACGTACTCCTCCCGGATATTCTGAGGTATAGTGATCTGAAATGATGCTGTCAGTTGCGATATCCTGCATCGTGATTCGGCGACTTACTGATGGCAGGCGGGATTTCTGAACATGGTGTGACAGGCGGTGTGCGTCCAGCGAGAAGCTCGCGAACTGAGCTTGCCACAGTGCTGACAGAAGCACTCGAGTCTTTTCGATGCCACGGCGCCCTTCCAAACCATTTTTTACCGAGCCTGTTGCTGCCGTATTCGGTCTTGAACCAGGATACAGACTTGGTAAGAGCTGTTATTGATGACCGGCCGCCTGATCTGCTCCTGTGCTGTGAATTATCCGGCGAACCGCAGCTGTGAGGTAGAGTATCGTTCGACGCAAGATCAGTCTTTGAGCTTTCTGGCGAGGCCGAGAGACAGGGTGATTTGTTCCTGAGGCGATCGAGGAATGTCCGGCCTAGAAGCGTTCGCCTGAGACTGGCCGAGGCAAGCCCGTCGGTATCCCTCTCCTCGGATATACGTGCGGGAGATACGACATCAAACGGTGAAACTTCGTCCAAGTCAGTGTAAGCCACCTTCTGTGCACTTTTGAATGACTGCTCGCTCTATTCGCGTAGACTTTGTGACGATGGACCCTGTAAAGAGGCAACGTGCGCTTCTTCCGAGGCATATGGGCTCATAGGCGTGACAGGCTTGGGCATGGAGATGGCTAGTGAACTGGGTGTCGTCGTCCTCGGGGTAGGCGTCCTGGGCGTGATGCTACTGGGCGAAACACCGTGGCTATCGCTGCCTCCCACGCGCCGCGTGGTGGGTTCACTGATAGACTTGAGAGACCGGCTCCGCCAGCTAAACAACTTGCCAGGCGTGCTTTTGCGGGGGTCGAGAGATACAACCTCGCGCTCCGCCCAGTAGCCCTCGGGGAACCATACCTATTCGAACCCGTCTCGGGCTGGACGAGGCGGGTCAAAGCCGAAAGACGAGGCTGTCAACTGCTGCGACCGGCTCTTCGTACCAGTCCGGGTGATCCTGAAAGGAGGCTGATAGGTTGGAGGTCTGCCAAAGTACTCGTCTCCCTGATACGGTCTGGGCGTGCTCGATCCATCACAGCTAGGGGTAGGTGTTTGCGGGGCGATTTCAAGCAGGGCAGTATGGAAGGATATGCGACGCGAAGCGTCCACGTCGTGGGAAGAGCTGCAACGGGATGCGTCAGTCAGATGTTCCAGCTTCAAGCTCGCTCATGGGGCCCCTCACGATCGCCTACGGCTGCTTGAGACTTTGGAATGTCCGCAGCTTCCTGTCGGAGGATACGTGGTAGCCATGGCCTTGCTGATGGCGTTGATGTGCATTAGGACGTGGCAGGTCGGAAGAAGCTATTTCCGAGGGGAGTACATAAAACGTAGGTGGTAGCGCCCCTCTTAAGACCCGGCTGAGAGTGACGATACGTATTCGCTGTTCGATTCGTAGGTCATAGTTGATGCTAGGATGCAGACATCTCGTCCAGTCGCGAGGACCGACGATGCTGAAGGTGTCAGTCTTTTCGTCACAACAGTGGTCATTTCGCCATCTTGGGTGGGTTGGGCATCCTGATGCGCATAGTCAGATCATGGGAAGGAAGTGACGGTCCAATGCTGATATAAAGAATTATAGGTAGAGAGCAGGAGCTAGCCACCCAAGGCACCGGCGACCTGGGTCATGGCTGCCCGCAAGCATCGTAATCGGGCCGCCCGTGTCGCCATTGGACTGGCGGGTATCAAATCAAAACCTTCAACGCCTCTCGTAATGCCATGCCTGCCATTGCCCCAAAATCATACCCAAAAGTGCCAGTCGTCAAGCTGATGCTGCATTGTCTTGGAATCACAAATCCATCATCGTGTCGTCGCCGTCGAATGAAGGCCCCTCGGGCTCCGCCACGACGCCGCGTCCTCGGCCCGCGATCAGCTCCCTCCTGATATCAGGAGCGATGGCGGGGTGGCCGTGCGACAAAAGCAGGTCGAGGAGGGCCTCTCGCTGGTCTTCACTGAGATCGTTGCGGTAACGCTGGGCGAAGGAGAGGAGACTCTGGTGGAAAATGACGGGCAGAGACTTGACCATGTCTCCGGACACAGCCTGGCCTTCCTTGATAGATGCGGGGTCCACGCTGCGGAAGCGGAGGAAGTGGAAGACAACCGAGTCAATGACCTGGTACGGCAGGGCGTACTTCTTCTCGAGAAGTGTCTTGATGAAGACATTCGCCGCGCCACCACCCTCGGTACCTTGCGACGCCTCCTGAGCGGCACTGGAAAGCTGTTAGCCATGGACATCATTTCGACTCTTGGGTGGCGGGGCCTTACATTTCCGTGATGCCCTTCAAGGCGGCAGCGGAGTGCAGAACGGGGACCGAGACTCGCGCGAGAACGGCGGAGATGATGTGCGCCTCGCGGAGCGTGCAGTTGCTGGAGAGGAGGGGGAAGAGGAAGCCGAGGAAGAAGGCCCTAGGCTTGTAGAGACTCTTCTTCAGGGCGTTGAAGAGATGAACGTTGAGCTTCTTGGTCTCATAAATGTCCTCGCGGACCTTGTCGAGCATGACAATCTCCATGAACTTCTGGCAGGTTGCAGGGGTCGAGGCGGAGAATATCCTGGTCGCCTGGTAGGCGGCGTTGGGGGTCCACTTGGCGGGCTCAGTCACCTCGATGATATCCTCCCAGTGCGGCAGCGTCGGCAGAATCTTGAAGGGCTTCGGGAGGGGGCCGCTCTTGTAGCGAGAGAGGATCTGGCCAATCCTGCACGCTTGTTAGCAATGGTCACCTCCATTTCCATTTTGAGCACACTGACTTGGTGTAGGCCTCGACGACCTTGGGGGGCAGCTCGTAGTCGTCCACCGGCAGGCCAGCCTCGCGCCGCGCCTCGGCAGCCTCGTGTGCGGCAATCTTCTCGAGGATGAGCTCGGTCAAGTTGGTGCCTTCACCACCCATGTTGTCGTCCCCGCCCTTGGCGCCCCAGCCGGCGTCCTTCAGCATGTCGGAGGGCTCCTCACCCGCATCGGGCATGAACTTGCGGTACATCTCGAGATCCTCAGGATCCAGCTCGATCTCCTCCACGACTTCGTCCTCGTCGCCCCAGGCCTCGTCATCGTCGTATTGGCGCTCCTCGTCGGGTGCCTCGACGCCGTACCTCGACTCGATGCCAAACAGGTCGACCGTGGGCTTCGTCACGGGCTTCGGCGCCTCATCCTCCTCGGCAAGCTCTCGGCCCAGCCTCAAGATGTTTTGACTCTGCCTGGCGTCGACATAGTTTTCGTCATCTTCGTTGGTCTTCTTCCCCTTCTTGACCTTGGGCGCCTTGTTCTTCAGGATGCCGGTCGCGAGGATGTCGTCCTGCAGGGGGTTGTGGCGCCGCGCCTGGCGCTCGGTAGACGGTGCAGCCTTGCCCATGATGTCTGTGTCTTGGGTCGGTCGAAAGAGATCTTTGCGGACGATTCAGGTGTATCGGCGGTGAAGGGGCTCAATTAGGCAGGCAGGGCAGGCATTCAGCGAGTTGCGATGTCGATAGCACGATCCAGAAATTTTTATTTTTTCTTATCGCATTTGCCCCGCGATCAGTGCCCTGGGGCCCTGAGAGGGAAAAGGTGGGTATCCGACGAGCTTCCATCCAATGAAACGTCTGCATTCTCGAAGACTGACGTCCTTTGACTCCTCCCCGCCAAAACCCCCACCAAGACCTTCGATTCACTTCGTCGACTCAAACTCATGTCTCGAGTGTCTAGCAACTTCAAGACGGACCTGAGCCTCATATCCCATTTTCTTTTCCTCTCTGTACATCTACACGACTAATAGATTTTACAAGATGCCCACAGAATTAGAAGAGGTATGCTATCACTCGCCTGACTACCCTTGGCTGACCCAGACTGACATGCGACAGCTCGTCGGCTTCATCGCCAGCTCCAACCCTCAGATCCGGCTGCTGGCCGTTGAGAACCTCATCCCATACTCAACATCGCAGCCAGCCATCTTCAAGACGGAGAACCTACTGCCGGTCAAGAACCTCACTCTCTTGACACAAGATCATCCCGTACGACCTCACACGCGGCCCATCGTCTGACATGCGCTTACACGTCTCAGAAAATCGCTGAACATGCTATTACGATACTAATCAACCTATCTGGAGAGCAAGATGTGCTCGAGCTTCTTGCCGGCAACGACAAATTTGTCGACGCCATCCTTGCCAGAGTCATCGTAAGTCGCCATGACAGTCCTCTTGCCGCCGAGATGGTGAGACTCACGCCTCCAGAAACCCACCGAGCCCAACGCCAACCTGATCTCCATGCTCCTCGCCAACCTTGCCAAGTGGGACGGCACCAAGAAGATCTTCACTAAGAAGCAGTCCCCGCCCGAGGAGCTCAAGTCCGACGACATGGTCATCAACCAGCTGCTCGACCTCTTTGTCAAGGGCGCCGAGGGCACATACAACAAGGCTGCCGACTACGACTACCTCGCCTACCTCTTCGCCGACCTGGCCAAGCACGCCGAGATCCGCCAGTACTTCGTCACCAAGCAGGCCTACGACGATGTCGTGCCCCTCGCCAAGCTCAGGGTCTTCACCGAGCACAAGTCCGACATCCGCCGCAAGGGCGTCGCGAGCACCATCAAGAACGTCGCCTTCGAGGTCCCTGCCCACCCGACCTTCTTCGCCGAGGAGGACATCGGCATCCTTCCGTACATCCTGCTGCCCATCATGGGCGACGAGGACTACGATGAGGACGACACGATGGGTATGCTGCCCGACCTACAGCTGCTGCCGCCGGACAAGAAGCGCGACGCCGACCCGAGGATCATGCAGACGCACATCGAGACGCTGATGCTGCTCACGACGACGAGGGAGGGCCGGGAGCTGATGAGAGAGGTCAAGGTGTACCCCATCATCAGGGAGACACATTCGCGGGTGAACGACGAGGAGGTGCAGGACGCCTGCGACAGGCTGGTGCAGGTCTTGATGGCGGACGAGGAGCCGGAACCAAACTCGCGGGTGAAGGAGGTGGAGGACGAGGAAGACCAGCTTGTCGAGGTTTAGGATCATACCAGAGGCGAAATGAAAAGACAAGATATCAATTTAGACCCATCGCATCATGGTCTATGGCTAGGAGCTAACCAACGAAGCTACCCTTTGCTCGGCGTCTCATGGCTCAAAGCGGATATTAGACCCCAAACAGGCAATCGAAAGAAGGCCTTACAGATTTCTTAACTCCAGCCTCTCCTTCTCCTTCAGGTCGCACAGTGAGCACCCACAGGGACAGGTCACTACTCTGTCTTGACGTCAACCTTGCTCTTGTCTACGCCCCGTCAGTACCAATTTCAAACATCATTCGCGCAGCTTGGCTTACAAAACGCCACGTAGCCTTCGAAATGCTTCGCCTTCTCCTTGACGTCAGGGTAGTACCACGCCGCGTTCTCCAGCTTGGTGTCTGCCAGTCATCAGCACCACCACCGGCACTCCTCTCCATCTCTGTACTTTGACTAAAGAAAAGAACTCACCACCAGCCTTCACGTCGTAGTACTGCGCATCTCCCTTCCAGGGGCAGTGGGTAGAGTGCCCCGTCGGCCCCTCGAATAGCTCACGCTTCAGCGACCCTGGCGGGAAGTACACGTTGCCCTCGACCTCTTCCCACTCCGTCGTCTCCGCAACAGCGATGCCGTTGACGGTGGCGGTTGCGCGGCCGGTGTGCGTCATTCTGCTCGATAATCAGTTAGACGACTTAGGATCGTAATTGTTGTTGTTAGGGGGAAAGAGGATACCTGCAGTGTGTCGAGTGAGACGTCGGATTCATCGGGAGCCTCGTGCGGGGTGTATGCACATCCATCACGTCATGCAAAGGTGGAAAGTAAACGGCTCTCCTAAGCCCAATGGCTGATCACAACATCTCGTGCACTCGGAACTCCGTGGTAGTATGATGTGAATCAATGTCAAATGGGTGCTTATCAATCGTGTTCTATGTATGCAATGAGACGCCCCATGCGCCGGGGTATGATGGGCTCAAAGGCTGCAAGCAAGCCTATGTAGCCCAGGAATGTAAGCGTGCATCCATGTGCCGCCAGATGCCAAAAAACTCCAATTCCGTCATAAAAAGGTCGTGAAGTAGGGAACACCAGGTACCCGCTTAGAGATCGATGAGATCGACCTCGGAGAAATCAGGAGGGTTTCGCCCGTACACAACGCGGACTTGACTATCCAACGCGGTCCCTTCGTTGCTGATGCGAATGTTTTCGGAATACTCTTTCGTCAACCGAATCTCGTCGTCGCTGACACCTAGGTCGTCCCGAGGAATCCACACCGTCGGGACGCGAGCTCGAAGGGCGTGATGCTTGAAAGATTCTTGCACCAGTGCGTTCCTCTCCTCCGGCATCAGGTCCTCAATTTCGTCAGCGACACCTCCGTACAGCGCGTCTCCTATGGCACGCTGAGCCTCGAGGTCCTTCTGACGCTGATGCTGACGGTAGTACGCCGCGTTCCTTACAGCAGACGGGGTTTCCACCTTTTTCCACGTCGCGTTGCGAAGGCCCTGACCTCCTTTGACTGCCAGGTTTCGAACGCCCTTGACCGGGTTGTACCCACGTTTCTTCGCATTGTTCGCCGGCAGGCCCCTGAGCTCGATCTCGTCATCTTCTCTGCCCTGTGCGTCACCTAGGCCGCCGGTGAGGTGCTTTTCGGCATCGGCACCGTCGGTTTCTTGATCGGTCTCCTCGACTAGACCAAATCGTCGAAGCTGGTCCTGATGGAAAGCCTCGTCTCGAATAGCGGCTTCGTCTTCACCCGTCACGGGCAGATAGCGGAAGAGCGGGGAGAAAGACCGGTTGAGCAAGACTTGGTAGCAGATGGTAAACCCCACCGTGATCAGCATGATGATGGCTTGCGCTTGCATGGGTTTGTTGTTTTCATCTCTGGCGACGAAGAACAGACCAGCCATGCTGAGCTCCATAACATAGAGCCCAGTGAATAACTGGTTGATGGCTCGAGGATACAGCACACCCCCAGTGTCGATGCCGGCACGCACAACGTAGAGCAGACAGTACTTCTGAGCTAGCAGAAGCAGGCCAAAAGTGATGCAAGCAAAAATGTTGATCAGCGGCGCCGTGACTGAGTAGATGAGTCCGATACAAGCGAAGTTGGTGTAGATAGGGAAGAGGTGGCCCCATTTGATGCCGCTGAGTGTCGTGTTGCGAGTCCACTTGTTTCGTGCCGTCGTGTCCAGCATCTTTGCCAGTACATACCAGACGAGTAGCGCACCGATCTGGAGGAGTGCACCGGAGCTGGAGGACAGCGCCTGTAGTATCATGTAGGAGAAGAAGTAGTTCGCGGCCTTGGGTAGATTGTCGGCTAGCACTGTCCAGATGAAGTCAACTTCGTTGAACTTTGACAGGTTCTTGAACAACGCGTCTGCAGAGGCAGCGAAGAAACTCGCGATCGAGACGACGAGGAAGACTTGTACGAAGAGGAACATGAAGAAGAACCGCTGGACGAATTCCGTCTTCTGCGCACCAGTCTTTGCTCCCTTGAAGTCCGCCAATAGGTCCAAGATTAAGGGGACCAGGACAAGGACAAGCGCGAGGATAGCAGGTGGAAGAATACCGGCGATACTGCCGGCAATATTGTAGATCGTATCGTTATCTTCAATCCACTTGAGCCACGAAATGGAAGTGAGCCGATCAATGTTGGCGAGCGCGGCCGTCCATGCGACAGGTACAGCCCAGAAGATGACCATTGCCGTGATCAGCAGGGTGACAGAGCCGGTCCGGATCCACTCATCCCACCACTTTATGGCCATGTTGCTCCATATGACATCGTTGGGCGAAACCTCGTTGACTCGGGGCGCCATCTGCTTCGGGAGATGGTGGATAAGACTTTGACAGGCCATGTGCGCCGAGATTTGCTCGTTGAATTGAATAAAGGCCGAGTTCATCAAAGGGTAGCGCTCAGGATGAGCCTGGTCCTCCCGAATCTCAAGGTTGAGACGCGCAAGTTCAGTTCGGCACCAGTAGATCGTGTCCACCTTCTTGCCGAAGGTGAGCCACGCAAGCCAAGTCGGAAACCCCCATCGCGGAAGACGATGTGTTGGTCGCTTCTTGGGCTTGACGTACTTGCGCCATGCTGCGTCCGCCTCGCCACTGCCTTCTGTGCTTTCGTATTCTTTGCCAGAGTAGGAGGCAGGTTCGTACTCAATGGCAGGCAGATCATCGTCACCCCCGCCAGGTAGCCATGATTTGACTCGCTGAGCGAACGTCTTCTTTTGCTCGAAAGGAAATTCAGTGCCCTCCGCCTTTTGGGGAACGGGGGATGCAAATCCGCCGGGAGGGGGTCGCCAGAACTGATACCACTGCCGCTGCTCGTTGTCGTACATGTTGTTCAAGTCACTGACTTTTCGAATGGTGTTGCCATTTGCCGTCGTTTCGAAATGGGACTGTGCCTTGACCATCTGAGAGGTGTCGGATGCATCGCGAGAGTGGGTGCTATACACCCTCCCTGTCGCGTCTGTCGCCCTGGATTGGCACCCAACACTGTTGGCGGTATCAGGTCGCATACTCTCATCCTTCATGGCCAGGACGCGTGGATGGTCTGCCGACTCGCGAGCGTACTGGGCAGCACCTTGCTCAGCGGGACCTGCCGAACCAATGCTCATGAATCCGTTGGTAGTACCAACGCCACCTTCCACTTCGTGGCCGAGCGTCTTAAAGCCCTGTCCGGCCTTGCCCACGCCGCCACGAAGGCCTTGGCCGACTTTCTCCAAGCCGCCGCCAAGAAGGCCAAAGCCAAATCCCTTGCGGTCATGCCCGTCATCGCCGTGCATGTGGGCTTCGCTGCTCCGCCGATTCTCGCTTTCCTGGTGTTGGTCGACCGCCTCGCTGACATCGTGTGGGACGTCCTCCTGGACGCCAGAGCTAACACCCTGGCCTGCTTCAGCCATGCGATGGGCATCAGCGTCTTCTTGTTTGCGCCTGCGCTCGAGATCGGCCTTGGTAGGTGCACTGCCATGCGCCGCTTTCCGAGCCTTCTTCTCATCCTTCTTCCTTTGTTTGAGCTGGTTCTTCTTGGCCATTTTGATGAGATCGGTCTCGGCTGACTCGAGCTGCTTGTGGATCTTGGTTCGGAGCTCGATCTTCTCCAGGAGCTGACCCAAATCTCGGTTTAGCCAGACATTTCGGATGCCGCCCGGGAATACGTCAAACAAGCCCCTGATGCCTTCCTCACTGAGCCACTTCGGCGGAACGTTATTGACAAGAACTGTGGTAGCGGAAGCGCGAAGCCGATGCTCGGCGCTGGTGAGGTGGTCCTGGCGGATTTTGATGTAGACCTTGAGTTCGAAGTAGAAGACAGTGCACACCCAGGAGATGACAAGGAGCGCGAGGATCAGATGAGCCCAGTGACGGCTCGCGTTCTTAGAGGAGATGTTGGACATGGTGAGGGTGTCTAGGCCTCTTGGTGGACCGTCATCCGCTGTTTGGTTCTTCCGTCTGTCAGTGGTACCGACGACATCCTGGCCCTCGCCACCGATGTAGTTGATCGGCACCAGTATGGGGATAAGAATGCACATCATAGGAACAAAGATGATGAGGAGGGTCTTGAGGAAGCGTAGAAAGAAGTAGGCATCTAGGCCACACCGCCTGATAATGTCGCGGTCACTGAACGTCCATAATGTCTTGATCAGTTGTATCGGATTTCGTGGTGGAGAGTCTGTTCTTTCGCGCTCGGGAGCAAGGTATGTTTTGGGTTTGCTGGAAGGCGGTCAGCAACAGGAGACAGCAAACTGTGGTGGGCGGGCCAATACTGACAAGATGCGGGCGAGTTTGTTCCGCAGCAGGAGGAATACGCTGATCTGGACCGCGAAAATGATCACGGACACCGCGAGGGCAGCCAAGAAAGCGTTGAGACCAGTTCCTTGCCTTGATTGGGCGCTACCGATCGAGCCATCGACATCGCTATCTGCCATGGCTGCTGCAAGAGGTGCCCTTTAGGGTCAAACAGCCCTTGTTCTGACCCAGTCGGAGCGGTTCGCGATGCTATCGTGGAGAGTGGGCAGCGTGCCAGTTCCGCCTCATTCGTATGCGTATTCTGCCCGCGTGACTCTGTCAAGAAAGCACTCCCACTCTATCGGATCGAATCGGGCGGGGCGAACTCGTTGTCGATGTCTTCGTGGTAATTCGGTGTCGTCGAGGTGTTGGTCGTGCTCCGGCACAAGAGAACGATACGCTGTAAAGACACAAACCAACGAGCGCTGATGGATAGGAAACACAGGGTCGAGTAGAGTGATCTTAGGTGGTTGGGAAAGAAAGTGAAGAGAGATTTTGGAAGGGCGGAGCTTCGTAGGGATGTACTCAGGGAGTTGGGGGGGAGGTCGTCGTCACTGGTGTTCAGTTCGTCATTCCCCAGGCCTCCTGCAGGCATGGCACAAAGCTTTGACGATGAGGTGCGACTTCCCAATCAAGACCCCATTGAATTGTCGCGCCGGTTGCTCTTGGCCTTGAAAGCGGGTTGAGGCTCGTTGATTGGTCAGATCAGGAGACAGGGACCAAACCTTGGAAAGAACAACTGGGTCCGGTGACATCAGCGGCTTCATTGGCCATGGAGACGTTTGTCCGAAACAAGCCCTTGCCCCTGAGAGCGCACCCTCCCGCCTGCGCGACGCCTGAAGCCGCCCCACACCGTTTTGGTTCGTCAAAGACGGGCTTCTTTGCCGCCCTCGTAGTTCCTTCACGAACACGATTCGATTCCGGGTCGCCTTTTTGGCGACACAGGCAGAAATAGATCCGCCGCGCGCTTCTCTTAATTTCGCCGCTCAGCATCTGCGAGGTCTAGGCCCACGCTTTTGATCGCATTTCCTTTGTTGGCGCTTACCCAGTATCATGAATCGCAAGATGCTCTTCAGCAAGCCCCCCTGCCAGCTCAGCCAGACGCTTGCCAGCACAAGGGCACAGCAATCATGGTTTGTGTCGTATCCGAACCCGAGATGACTGGGGACGATTCAGGCTAGCGAGACGGCATCGCACGCCGCCTCCAACGGCGGCTCCAGCACAATGCGCACCCACCATTCTCCATTACCTCTTCAGTCAGTCAACACTCACATGATGAATCTTGGGTAGCCTGGTCACCAAGGCCCTAAATCGGCATCCGGCGCACCACGTCTCTCGGCGAGGACGTTCCGGCTCGCAGCCACTTGCTGGTCCCCCATCAGTGGTGACAGGCTGTTCTGGCAGAGCTTGATTGGTAGCCAGTCACCTGATGCTGGGTCGGTAGACTGCATTCCTACCACCCTTGCGGCATCTAGGGCCGCCCAGACATGTTGAACACGTAGTATGACGACAACACTCATTGCTCGGTAGGGGTCTTGGAAGCGTCCGGCCTTTCGACGGCGAGAAACGGCGACGGTTGAGAGGGTGGAATTCTTCCCTCACCGTCCGGCTTGGCCTGACGATTCGCAGCGTGCTATCGAGCCTGGCACCGTTCACTTGACCGATGTTTATAGATCGAAGTCCAAATCCAAGACGAGAGATCTGCGGGAGTAGAGATCACGAAGTAGATCACACCATCCTGTCTGTCAGATCGAGGCACGGAAAGCTTACCCCAACCGTCGACCCAGATATCCTGACCCAGCACGCAGGATGCAACCCGACCCCAGATCGCCGTGTGGATTGTAATCCTTCCATCGATTGTTCGCTCTTGTTTGGTGTGTTTGGTGGAGCGTCTTAGGTCAGCAAGCACCTGGCATGTTAGCACCGACACTCACGGCGAGAGGGAGCCCGACTGCATCTGGATTCGACCTCGGCGTCTGATATGGGACGCGGATCCGTGGAGACAAGACGGCGTCACCACATCAGTCCAACTTGTGGGGTACAAGGCACTCAAGCTACCCATGCCGGCCATTATCAACTCATGGTACCCTATGATTGCCTTGCCCAGAACTAGTCCTGGTGTGAGCCACGGCGTAGCTGGCAAACAAATGTGCTTTGCTGGAAGGAAGGGTGCGTCTGCCTACAATGGAAGCTTTTTCAAATTGATTTCGAACCTCGAGTGCCGCCGCTAGAGTGCCGCCGCACTCCACACGCGAGCTATCTACCTTATCTATAACAGTCTCCTGTATTGCAACAACTCCGCGACGTCCCATGATCAGCAGGCTCCTGAAACACCCAACAACGGCGTTCGGAGACCGGCAAACGGTACTACAGGATGCCACCGCGTCTTTACTCTGAGTGGACGGATCGAAGCCATGGCTCCTGCCGATGGTCCATGATATTGCCAGCAGTCGACATGCGCCCTTTCGAAATGTTCAAGTCCTGAGCAACTCCGCCGTGGCAGCAGTAATCAGCATCCTCGGTGCAGCGTCACAGCTCCGTAGTGTCAAGTAACAACAAGGGGTATGAAATTATCAGCCGAAGGGCTCGACGGGCCACCCGCAGGCGCAGGCAAGGGCGCGACACGCCTCTCCGAAGCGCACCGCAGCGATTACAACCAAGCCTACCAAAGAATCCTACAACCCGCCCGGAGAATCATAAATCTCGTGCCCCTTTCCCCCTGGGCTTCCTCCACAGCGAGAGAGGTCCAGCCGCAGCCCGCCTGCCTGCCTGCCTGGTTTGATTGCCCCCACCCACCCCCTTATGACCCTCTCCTTCTGTATTGTGTCGCGTGTGACCGTTGCACTCCCTGAACGCCGGTGAAACATGCGCGCGCGAAGAAAAACAGATGAAAGGAGAATGTTGCCCGTTGCCTGGTGATTTGACGACGAGGCAGGATCTTGCGCCCGCCTTTCCGTCTCCGAGCGGACGCTGAACGGTCGTTCCTCCGTTTAGAACATGCAGTCCAGGCAGCAGCAACACGCCAGCGCACCGGCGATACCAGCGAGGATGCCGGTGCCGGCGCCGCCGCCACCGTTGCCGCGGTTGTCCTGGTAGTAGCCACCCTGCTGCTGCTGCGGGGGGTACATGGGGCCGCCCTGCGGGGGGCCGTACATCTGGCCGGGCGGCGGGCTGTTGTACATGCCGGGCGGCGGGGGACCGTAGCCGCCGGGGCCGCCAGGCGGGGGGAAGGGGCTGCCCTGGGGACCGGGGCCGGGCGAGCCGTAGTAGGGCTGGCCGCCCATGTCGGGGCCGTTGGGGGGAGGGTAGTAGCCCTGGTTGGGGTCGTGGCCGGGAGGGGGGGTCGACTGGTAGCCGCCGTAGGCCTGTTGGGGAGGCTGAGGGCCGGCGCCGTAGGCGGGAGGGTGGTCTTCGGGTTTGGACATGGTGAAGGTTTTCTTCTGATGGACCTGGCGCGAGTGGTTGGGGGTGTCGAGCGCGAGTCAAGGCGATGCGCGACTGGAGGATGGAGGTCAGAGAATGGCTCGTTTCCCGGATGCGCGTGTCGAGAGGGAGAGGGGGAGGTGATGGAGTTGTAGGGTGGCAGATGGGAAAGGGAGACACATTACGGACAAAATGGGGGGCGAAGTCTGTCGAGTTGGTGAGCGCAGGCCAAGCCAAGCCACGGGGACGCGCACGTTCTAGCCGGAAATAGACAGGGGTCTCAACAGGGCCAGGAAGCTTCTGTTCGGTCGATGTCCGGCGTCGTTAGAGTCCTGAAAAGGTGCTGAATACGAAAAAGCTTTGCAGGAGAGAAGAAAGAAATTGCGCGGCCCGCTGGGAGTTACGGAAAGAGGGCAAGAAGGCAAAGAGGGACGTCCGAGACGATGAATGCGTCCATCGCCAGAGGAAGGCAGACTCAGCCCCCCGAGGACGCCCAAACTCAGATCGTCTCAGCGCGTGGAGGGGTTCAAAGGGTCCGGAGGAAATTGTTAGTGCACCACCATACGACGAGCTGCGCCACCTGTGGCCTGCCTGGGCTTTCTGTGGCCTTGCCGACCCTCTGTGACCTGAGATTCTGCAGGTGCAGCAGGTGCAGCACTGCAAAGTAAGCGCGGGGAGACTCGAGATCTGCGCCTCCACCAACGGGATGTCTGTCACCCTGCAGGGTCTGGTTGACGTCTCTTTTCTCACTCGCCGCGTCTTGTCAGATTCGTGCCCCAGCTTGCAGTCTCTTCCCCGGATCCCCCAAGTTCTGTCGCCTGTCATCTTTTGCTCGCCGTCATGGCGGAACGTCTTCGGTTTCCCGCCGGCGACGCGGCCAAGCTCGAGGCCCAGCTCCCCTCCCAGGATGCCATCGCACAAGCGGCGTCGAGATCCAGACCCTATGTCACCCTGACATTTGCCACGTCGCTCGACTCGTCGCTGTCCCTCGCGCCCGGCACGCGCACCCGCCTCTCGGGCGCCGAGTCCAAGGCCATGACGCACTACCTCCGCAGCCGTCACGAGGCCATCTGCGTGGGCGTCGGCACCGTCGTTGCCGACGACCCGGCCCTCAACTGCCGCATCGAGGGCGTCGGGCTCACCAACCAGCCGCGGCCCGTCATCATCGACCCCAGCGGCCGCTGGGAGGTCTCTGCGCGGAGCAAGGTGCTCGAGGTCGCGAGGGCCGGGCTGGGGCTCGCGCCCTACGTGATCACCGCGAGGACGGATGTCGACCCCGCGAGGCGAGCACTGCTCGAGCAGCACGGCGGCAGGTTCGTCACGGTCGAGACGGACGCCGCGAGCCGTGGCCGGTTCGCGTGGCGCGACATCCTGGCGGCGCTCCATCGCGAGGGGCTCGGGAGCGTCATGGTCGAGGGCGGCGGCCAGGTCATCAACTCGCTGCTCGCCCCCGCCAGCCATGAGCTCGTCGACTCGGTCATCGTGACTATCGCGCCGACGTGGCTCGGCCAGGGAGGTGTAGTCGTATCCCCGGACCGCGTTGAGCAGGATGGCACGCCCGTTTCCGCGGCAAGGCTGTCCCACGTCTCGTGGCATCCCTTCGGGGAAGACGTCGTGCTGTGCGGAAGACTCGGGTCTGGGCCGTGAATCGCTCACTCTGCCGGGCCTATCTACCACTTCTAGCTCCATAAAGGTCCCCCTCCAGACGAACAGATCCTGGGGCTCTATGCCGATGTCTTTCTAGATGTCTGTATAGAAGTCATAGTCCCTGAACTAAGCAGCATTTCCCTTCTACACGGACAACCTGCCATACTCTCTATCTTGTCTCGTGCTCCAATCCACGATCCGACAGCCGATCCGATGTCTTCTGTACATCGGCTAGATCGCCTCGAAAGTCACATGCCGTAGCGGGCTGGACTGTACCCGCCGTGGTGGGATCGAATAATATCACAGCGGCCCAGGCGCTAGCGACGGCGGCAGGTGCTGGGGGAAGAGGCCTGCCTTCCTCACCTGGGTACCGGCCCGCCTTACTCGCTCAGGTCGCCCACGGCAGGAAAGGCTGAACCCCGCAGTGTGGTGCACTAACGCCGCTTCCCGGTACCTGACTTGTCGCTGCCCCTCACTCATCGTCACCGGGCCCCTCCGTCCTCCGCCTGGGACGCTCAGCTCACAAATTCTTCAACTCCAACGCATTTCCTGCTCAACATCGCGAGCGCCATCTTTCTCTTTCCCTCTCTCTCTCTCACTTTCTCATCTTCTCCCTGCATCTGCTCTCCCTCGACACAGCTTCCAGGCGCTTCAAGAACCCCCCCCCCCC